>JAHPZR010051500.1:7500-10193 GCA_019787425.1 Platygyra sinensis | reverse complement strand
TATCTATTTTATTTTGTTTTGTTTTGTTTGTTTTTTTGTTAATGGGGAAGATGTGTTGATATCTATTAGCATATTTAGTTAACATTTGGTGCGTGCGAATACTCTGCGTGGTATGTACCCGATTGTGCATATTTAAGTCGTTTTGTGTTTTATGCGTGTGTCAGTTTTCATCCCATCTCGGTTGTTATCAAGATGTCTTCGAGCAGTACAATTACATTAACTGCTTTGTTATATATTTAGACTTTCCCTCCAACAGTCACAACAGAAGAAAGAAAAAACTGACATGGCAACAACTGCAGAATTACATCCTGATCAGGATACATTTATATTTGATCTGGGACACATGACCAAGAATCAACCAATCACAGTCCTTGTTTCGATAAGTGAAAGTCTAGCCGGTCTATAACAATAATAATTGTTATATTATGCTTGCCTTTAATATTGCTCATCCTGCATTACCATATCCAAAAGAAAGGCCTCAAAACTTTAATCCATGGTTCAAAGACTTGCTAACAATTCATGAAAAAATACAATGGATGTTGCTTCTTGAGTGTCTTTAAATCTGATAAAGCATGGCAAAGTTTTTAGCACTTATCTTCTTACTGAGGTAATTGAAATCAGACATCTTGCAGACTAATAAGATTGAGGTTTTATTGAAAAAACAATATTAGGAAAGGATCTAATTTGATGCAGATCCTAAATTTAGATATTCATGGTGATTGTTAATAGGTTAAGGTTGTTTTATCACTAAGGCCTCTGATCAGTTTCATTGACCCTGGCTTTAGGCATGCAATGGAAATCCACAACTGTGTGTAGGCGAAAATACGAATTTCTAGTCTGGGTTAGGTGTTTGCTTAACTTCAATTAAGGTGAAAACCATTGACATAATTGGATTGGCCAAAACACAAGGCAACATAATTGTTTTCATCTATATGACAATACTAGTCAGTAAAATCCTCTACTAGAATCTCTTACAAAAAAACTAACAATATTCTACAATGTTGTAAAAACCTTTTATTTGTAAGCCTATTACAGGCTAGCTAGAAGATTGGCACTGAAATAAAGTTATTATTATAATTATAATTATTGCCTAAGGAAAGACTGTGTTAAAATTTACCTCAAACCAAACAAAAGTAACATTTATTTATACAAGAGGAGAGTCACAACTGAAATTGACAGGTGCTTTCAATGGCTTGTTGACAAACTAAAAAGTGAGAAGACTGCTATGGATAAGATCATACTTTACTGCAAGTCTATTACAGATTGCGGCCGTCTTTTCATGTTTTTTAAGTCCCAGCTTGGAGAACAAGGTAGCTACCCTCAGGACTCCCCGAGAACTTCAGCAAATTTACTCTTTGGCATGTATCATCATTCCACATTAGATAATCAAAAATCAATAATTCTTAATTCATTTCACAAAGAGAAAGGTGCTGTCAGACTTGTGTTTGCTACAAATGCCCTTGGTATTGAACTTTATCACGCAATGCTGAAACAAAAGATTTGGCTGCCTCACCTCTCATCCAGTGCAAGGCTGGATGAGCAAAAACAAAGCTTTTTGCTCTCCTGGGACTCAAAATGGCCACTGTGTGATAAGGGTCTATGGCAGTCAATTTCTCTACTGTGAGAACAAGAATAAGTTATGGTCCACCAAGGGAAATGGAGGACTTTGTTCAGCAAATTGACAGAGCAGGAAGAGATGGTCAACCCTCCGAGGCAGTGCTGCTCTTTACTGGTCTTCATCCAAGAAACTGTGAACAAAACATTAAGGACTACTGTTCCAGTAATTCTGACTGCCTTAGGGAACTTTTGGTGGCGTAATGTGGAACTTAGATCTTCAACCTGGAACAGAGTCTGATCATGACTTTTGTGTCCACTACCACAAGGATTCCCTATGTGAGGGAGAGAAAGGATGCAGTTTTAGCATCCCTGACATTCCTCCTGAGGAAATGAAACCTAGCATGCAACTTAAATAGTGTGATGTGACAAAGGAGCAAAGGATACTGTTGACAGAGCTTCTGTTTGACTTAAAGGAGAAATTGTCAGCTGGTCTGATTTCTTACTTATCATTGGAGTGTACTACAGTGTTAACCAGTTCTTTGATCAAAATGGTTTTAAAGCATTCTAGCAGGATTTTCATGAATTATATAATGGATAATCTCCCAGTTTTTAAAACCTCACATGCAGTGGACATTTTATGCATGTTCCATGATGTGTTTGAGGATATTGACTTGGCAGAACTTGAAGTGTATACTACCAGTGATGGTGAACTTGGCCAGGTAACCGAATTCTATGATCTTTGAATATGGAGAAAAAATATCAATAGCTGTCAGAGGAATTCTGTCTTGAAAGTGATGTTCTGTCAAATGAAAAAAAAATTAACTTTTCCAGATGTTTTTACTAATTGTGGTTCAATTTGGTTTGTTGATAAACAAGTAGGACAGCTCTCTAAAGCAAGGGTTAATGGGTTATGGTTAAAAAAGAAACAAACAGCACATGTTTCCTAACCTGTTTCTTAACTGCACTGTGCCACATAACTCCAAAGGAAAAGCGATATGCCTGGGCGCACATTTGTGAACATCTCTGCTTTAGAGAACAGAAGCTGCCATAGTAATTGCTGATGAAGTGTTGCAATGTTTCTGTCCTGAATCCATTTTTTCCTCGTTTCTCTGCAAATAATTGCAGCCTGCAAACAC
>JAHPZR010051500.1:0-2500 GCA_019787425.1 Platygyra sinensis | reverse complement strand
ATGACTGGTGTGTTGAATGTACACCATGGCTATTACACCTGCACAACAATGAAGTCAAGAAGGTTGTTTCCTCATGACCCAGTGTCACATGGTACAAATTCAGGAAGTTGAATTTCGTAAAGTGTATGGAAGTTGAGAAAAAAGGCTGATAAACAAGCCGAGATGTTGAAAGAGCATGAGTAGAATTCATAAATCATGAGCCGCATTTACGAATTCAGAAGACGGACCATTTTTCAATGATTCTACCGGCACAATAAACCATAGCTGATTGACCAATCAGAGCATGCGCATCAATATGGTTATGAAATATAACAATGAATACCTTTTACAGGAACCCTGTTCAAGGTACACACAATAAGTTACAGATTGTTTTCCCCCTTTGATAACTGGCCCAAACGAGGAGGGCATGGGCCAGGTAACCTTACACCATTGTGCATTTGTGGAGATTTCCAGGCTGAGCACCCAAGAGGTACGAAAAACCGCATTTTAAGGTAACTCCTCAGTATTGCATTGCACATCCCTACTACGCAGAATTTTTCGTCATTAGCACACGCAAATGAGCGTGTCATCAAGCGCATGGAGATACATAACATAAAAGACTTCCAAAGAAGCCCTAATTTTTTTTAGGTTTCTTTCCAATTGCTTAAATTGGAAAATTTACTGCAATCGATCACTCTTCACATTCATCTACTACACTACCACAGTGCCAATATGAATTCTTTCATATATACTTCACACCACTTCATTGCACAAGAAAATATGAACTCAATAAATTGACCTTGCTCCCAATATGTGGCTTCATAGCTCAGTTGGTAGAGTTTTGCACCGGTACATGAGGAGCCTCAGTGACTTTTTTCTGGACACAGCATGGTGCCATGGTTGCTTCAGATGCTGGGTTATTAAAAATTTTTTATCTGTGAAGGTAACTACTCTATTGTTAGGGGAACAGATGTGAAGACGTTTCGCACAGGTTGAAAGTGTCAAAACCAGCTTAAAATTGCCAGACATAGCTAATGCCAACCAAGAGAAGTTTCATCAAAAGTCAAAGCAAATAGTTAGGTGACGCGAGCATACAGCAGAAAAGAACGGAAACAGAAAAAAGAGTGGAAAAAAGAAAGCGCGAGGGCAAAAGAGCAATGTCTGAGACTTCAGTCAAGATTGCTAATGGTGGCACAGTAATGGCAAGAGACCAAGAGGAAACCGCCTCTGTTTCCAAAAGCCAACTCCTCCATCTACATGAAATGGGAATCAAATGTATGCATCCATTATTTCCTTAAAGAATTCCGAAAACAAGTTGCAATAAAGACGCACGGTCACTCAAGGGGAGCTTAATGCTGAAGTTAGGGAAAGTGAAGTGCAGTACTAAAATGCAGAGCTACTCGACACAACGAAAATCGACCCAGGAAGGAGGTGAGCATGTAATATCCGAGACTTCAGTGCAAGGTAAACCACAACAACCATTACCGGGTCCGTCTAGGCGAAACTGTGAATCACTTAAGAAACAACTTGTTGTGAAGGAGCTGAAAAACTGAAAAACCCAAACACAATAAGTATCAACCTGTGCTTCGTTCCCAAAAAAGTACAAGCCGCGTATTTTGAAACAAAAACTACTCAACGGGGCTCCCTAAATCCTTTTTCTCTACCCCGTTAGAGAGAGATTTGTCAGGCATGGCGGCCACGCCTCGGAGGCCCCTAGGAACTAAAGTCAGGTGCTTAGCATGCACATATGCACAACTCACACTCCACCATTGCAACCTATTTCATTCATCAATGCATGAACTCCATGGTCACCAGTGACTTATTTGGAGAATTATCAAAGAAAAATCATGTCGATTGAGCTTCATGCCAGTACACTCCGGCATTGTTTGAGACAGCGGTTTCACCACAAAATAATAAATAAAAATTAACCTTGAGAACCTGAGTGAAAGTACAATCAGGTTTACAAAGGATAATTAGATTTGACTTAATTTAGAAGATTTTAACTCATGGCACCCACTTTTGCAAATATACAGCTCAGTGTGTCGACAAGAGTTCAGCAGGCGGATTTTAGAGAGAATGGCTAGCAGTAGTGATGGGTGTCTTGCATTAAACAAAGTATTTTCCCTGACTTGAACCCAGAGAAGCACTGGAACGCGTTGAATTCAATGTTGTATGGCTGTAACCTTCCATATTCTGCTCTACAGTTTTCTGCCAAAACCTTTGCAGATGAATATAAGGTTGTAAGTGGAGAAGATAGAGCTCAAGCATCTTTCCGTTGGTTTTTGTTCACATCGAAGCAGCCAAAAAGTCTATGTGGCATCAGCATTCGGTCTTTGACTTAGAATTCTAGTCTGAAATCTTGGTCCAGATGTGATTTCATTAAGTCTGAATACTTCACATCGGCAGTATCTTTGCTCAATTCCAGAGGCTCGCCGATGTGGAGGATGCAAGTGGAAAATTGGACCATTTACAAAGCCAAGTAACAGCATTGGATGCACAACTTGCGTCACGAGCACAAAAA
>JAHPZR010051499.1:37500-38773 GCA_019787425.1 Platygyra sinensis | reverse complement strand
CCGCGGCGCACTATTTGTCACGTATATCGGCGGGGCCCGTATGATAAGGTTGGGTATGCGGCTAATTACAGTGTCACGGATTACGAAAGAGTTCTCAATCTGATGGCATAATTAGGCTGTATATTGGATCACCGCAACGTTGATGCTGGGGCGCGCGATTACGTTTGACAAATAGAGCGCGCGGAGAACGGGCAATGCACGATCGAGAATTTGTTATAGATACGATTATAATGGTAATAGGACTGAATGCGAGTCCAATTCGGTCTGTAATCATACGAGTGATTGACAAAATCGGACGACTCGCGAAGCGGAGTCCGATTTGTTAATTACAAGTATGATTACAGACTGAATTGGACGACACGATGTCCTGTTACCAATTGATCAAAACTATGACAAAATTCAAGGAACGAACAAAGCATCGATTGAGTGCGCTGAACGATTTTAAAACGTCGTTATGAATGCTGAAAAAGCCAGCAGTTCACTCAATAGAGTGCACCGCATCAGCGCGCGCAGAATGGCGCGTCCTGTCCATTACAAGCATGACGTGTGCAACTGTCTAATTTTAGGCTCAAATCAGGCTGCTGATAGCCAATACGTTCGAGAATTTTGTAATAGGTTTGATTAAACTCAAAATAGAAAGCAGAACAATTATACAAAAAAACCTCACTACAAGGTTACAAAACTCAAATCAAAATTCAACGTTATTCTGGGTTAGCCAAACCGGGCTGCAGGAGCTCCGCCTCTAAGGTGACGCTAAATCTATATATTTAGAGCCTACAGTAGATTATGGCTTCCACAAGATCCGCCTGGACTTTAGAAAACAAAAATGGTACTGTACAGTAGGAGTTCGAAGTTGAATTCAGCCTTTAGCACGATAGGCAAAGCCAAGGCCGATAAAATAACTGCAAAACTTGTACGGAAAAACTCACGCTTTCGCTTTGAGCGAAATAATTAATTCAAACAGGCGGCCATGCAGCAAAGCGCGTCTGTGAAATTTTGAACATTTTTGTGCTGGTAGGTAAGTTTTTTGCTTCATCTCGGAAGAAACTTTATTGTTATTCAACTTCCTGCCACGTTTCTTTCATTTGGTTGCCTTTGACTTGGGAATTGAGATTTTAAAAGTGAACGGTATTTCTGCACGGTGGATTTCTGCATATTTAATTTACGGCGACCCCATGGTTTGTTGATTAGTGTATTCGCTTCCCTCAAATATATTTTTACTGAATCTTGTTCAGCTTCTTACAGAACTTCTGAGGACAGAACTAAGTTGGCA
>JAHPZR010051499.1:17500-30000 GCA_019787425.1 Platygyra sinensis | reverse complement strand
TACAGTGCTCTCTTCGTGTGGGTTGAAAGGCTCTCCCCTGAGTGACTTCTTTAAACTGGTCTTTCCTGACCGGTCTTGTCCAATCAACATGACTGGCACCCTATTGTCAAAAGTCCTTCCTTCAGCAAGGGCCTTGTTGTAAGCTTCCAAAGCTGGACGACCTCGTACAACAATCTCTGGAGGTACTGAAGTAAAAATAAAAATATCAAGCTACTGAAATCATCGTTATGGACTGTCAGATTATTGTTATGTGACAGCATTTAGATCGGATTTAGCGATATTGACAAATGAGAGTTTTGAAAAACCAGCAATTTCAGCAAAATCTCTGGATCTCAGTCGTTTTCTGGTAGGTTCATTTGAAACAGAATCTATCCACATACATGTTAAGCTGTATCACTAATGTTTTGCGGTTTTGTGTAAATTTTTGGGCGTTTTGTGAAAGGGATATTTTTTCTTAATGGATAGGTTAAATTGAGGAAAATATGAAATGTCTGTCTGGTAGTGTTCCCAACCAAGGCTGTACTCTAGTAGTGCCCGGTCGCCTCAGGCGACCAGCTTTAATCTTCAGGCGATAAGAAAAACATACTTAGTCGTCCGGCCGGGCGACCTACTTTTTGAGATTTAACTCTGAGATGAAAACAGTCTCACAATAGTTTGCCTTTCCCTTTCTAGTTTTTTGTGTTGTATTGAAGTTTGCAAGGCAAAATGGCTCAATTCAGAATGTTTAAAGTCAAACATCGCGTCAGGCTCGTGACGTTTAACGCTGGTCTTCAGTAATACAGACAGAAGTTTCCTTGTTTACTTCGTATACCGTCAGCAAAAAGTCTTCTTAGTTCTCGTGGTTTGTACAATGTGCATGTAAAGTCCCTAATTGAAGGAGAATGTGGACTACATTATTAGAAGCACAGAGGGAAAGGAGGGAAAAGGACTAAATTTTTTTCATTTATCAACTATTCTAACTAAAAAAAGGTGTAAATTTTGTCACTCGTTGTGGACTTTTAGAAACAGTATTACAAAAATTACTTGTGAACTTTTTATCCTTGTCATCTGTAAATAGGATAATTAATTAATTAATTATAATTAATTCACTAATCAATTATTAAAAAAATTACTAATCAATTAATTCATGATTTTTTTTTCCGAGCTACTGAGATGAATACTGGGCACCCTAGTCTGCAAGGTTGGGTGCCCGTAGGGCTACCTAGAATTTTTCTTAGAGCACAGCCTTGCCAACCCATTTTAATCTTAGCAATTCCCTTTTAAAACTACTTCAAATTTCACTCGAAATCAGGTAGAATCCCCCCCTTAAACTGGCTGGAAGTGAAAGCTGAGGACAGCGCCTCTCTAGACAAATTTTTCGTTTTCCTTATGAGATGAACAAACGCTATGGAATGCAGCAAATACCTGACCAAGCTTGGGCAGCCTGACACCATACAAAAGCTCATTATGAAGTTGCCACTTACCAGTAATTTACGAAAAACGTGGCCCCATTTAGTCGATCATACCATAGTTTGAAATTGTCGAGTTTGTGTTTCGTATTGTGTGATCATCCGGGTGAATGTATTCTGAAAAGAACTGTTGTTGGTGACTGAGGTTTCGACAATCTGAGCGGAAGTCATCCTCAGAGTCAAGTGAATCGTGTTTGTCAGTTTGTCAGTCTGGTCTGTTGAAAGCGATTGGTCAGCCTGTTAAGCCATGATGGTATTGGCTGAAAGACTCATGTTAAGTTTGTCATCAGTCACTGGTCGGTTTCGATCCATCTATTGATCACACAAAACGAACTACTGATACTCCTGGTTTCAAACCATTTACTATGTAGAGTTTGTATGAGCACACAATGGATGCTAGCGCTGATGAAGCTAGAGATTCTGGCGATCAGGATGTTGCGCACCCTAGAATGCCGAGTAAACGACTAGATCAGAAAGACGTTCCCTTCGAAAAACTCCGCCCATGCACACAAGAATGAGAGATTAGGCAATCATTTCACAGTTAGTGTGCTAGGAGAGACAAAATCGATGCGCCGTTGTCGAATATGGAAAACGTTTAGCTCAATGGTCAATCCCCTCCCTAAGTGCTGCACCTTATTGTGGTGGGGAGGTTTGCGTGCCTTAGTGACCCTGGAAGCAATATCAGCGGGGACTGCAGTCCCTCGTAGGTTCAACCTTGCTGGGCAGGTTCCAGGTGAAAGGTCAGACGAACTGCAGCACCTGGCCCTCCAGGTTGGGGGTTGGGCGACGGGCCAATAACCCTTCCCTGTAAAACAATTCATATTACGGAAACCGCAAGTACTTTTCAAGAATTGTACAGGACCGAAGAAGAGACTGGCCAGGTACCTCAGGACTGTGATATCGTGTTCACGGACTACCAGAGCCGGATGACATCGGAGGGTGAAAGACACTGTGAAGCCCGCCGACTGATAGAGTCACTTCTAAGGCCCAAAGATTTGGTTAACATAGGTAACTGGAATGTAAGAACCATGTATGCGATAGGGAAATCAGCTCAAATAGCAAAAGAAATGCAGAGCTACAATCTTGACATCTTAGGGATCAGCGAATGCAGATGGACAGAGTGGGTAAATTAAAACTAACATCTGGAGAGTCATTTTTTCTGGCGGGAAGATGGAATGCATCGGAGTGGAGTTGCAATAATGATGTCAAAGCATGCGGAGGCCTCGTTAATGGAGTGGCAACCAATCAATGATAGAATAATAATGGACCGATTCTATTCCAAATACATCAAGCTTACTATTATTCATACCTATATTCCCACACTAGATGCAGAAGATGAAGACAACGAGCTGTTTTATGAACAGCTACAGAGCACTGTGGAGAAGGTAAACAAGCATGATCTCCTGCTCATAACTGGTGATATGAATGCTAAGGTTGGTTTGTCCAACCATAATAGGGAGAGGGTTATGGGCAAGCATGGAACTGGAATAATAAACAGTAATGGAGAAAGATTGATAGACTTCTGCGAGATGAACAACTTGGTGATCACTGGAACTATTTTCCCCCATAAAGACATCCATAAAAACACCTGGACATCCCCCGATTGTAAAACACACAACCAGATAGACCACATCTTAGTTAACCAGCAGTTCAGGAGATCCATCCTGGACACAAGAGTAAGGCGAGGAGCAGACGTTGCCTCCGATCACCATTTAGTTCAAACCCGCGTACAACTCAAGCTGAAAAAGATCATAAAACCGACTAGCTCACGCATTAGGTATGATATTGATAAGCTCAGACATGAAGCAGTTAGAAAAGAGTTTACCCTAGAGCTTCGCAATCGATTTGCCGTTTTGGAAGCAGCAGAAGATGATGATCATGATATCAATAGCAAGTGGGCCCAATTCAGCAAAGCGTATAACAATACAGCAGAGAATGTATTGGGTAGGAAAAGAGTAGCAAACCATGGATCAGTCCTGAGTCATGGGCGAAGGTCGAGGAGCGGAAACAGCTTAAGGGCAAAGCAGAAAATGCTAAGTCCGAAAGGATCCAACAACAACTACGTGCAAAATACAGGAGTAGAGAAAAGGAGGTGAAGAAGAGTTTGAAATCTGATAAAAGAGAGTGGCTTAACAGCCTGATGGATGATGCGCAGCATGCAGCGTATATGGGAAACATGAAGACTCTATACGGGATAACAAAGACCATATGCAATGAGGGAACCCACAAGAACACTGCTATTAACGACAAGGGCGGTAAGACCATCACAGATGACTCCAGCAGGCTTGCTAGATGGAAAGAACACTTTGAAGAGATCCTCAACAGACCACTATTGACGAACCCAATAGTGATAACAGCTGACGAAGTTCCTGAGATTGAGGAGATAAGCACCAGACCAATCAGCAAAGGAGAAGTCAAGAATGCGATAAGTTCCCTAAAAAATGGTAAAGCAGCTGGTGTTGACAACATTGTTGCGGAGTTGTTAAAAGCAGACATCCAGACAACTACACAGAAACTGCACGAGGTCATTCAGATGATCTGGGAAAACGAGGTGATGCCACATGAATGGTTGAAGGGACTTATTGTCAAACTACCAAAGACGGGTAATTTAAAAGAATGCACAAACTGGCGAGGTATCAAGCTTCTTGTTATAGCTAGCAAGGTGCTGGGTAAGATCCTTATCGAGCGTTTGAAGAGCGGAGTTGATAAGAGGTTAAGAGCAGAGAAAGCAGGATTCCGACAAGGAAGAAACACCACAAAACAAATCTTCAGCTTAGGCAACATTATCGAGCAGTCGTATGAGTGGCAAACCCCTCTAGTCATTAACTTCATTGACGTTGAGAAAGCCTTTGACTCACTGCACCGACCAAACCTCTGGGACATCATGAAGGTGTATGGTATACCAATAAAGATCATAAGGATAGTCCAACTTCTATATCAAGATAGTGAGTGTGCAGTTCTCGATGGCGGCCAAACATCCGAGTGGTTCAAAGTCGAGACGGGTGTCAAACAAGGTTGCGTGATGTCTGGGTTCTTGTTTCTCCTTGCCATTGCTTGGATAATGTGCGAGACGACCAAGCAAGCCAACACCGGAATAAGATGGAGGTTTATGGACCAACTAGAAGATCGTGACTTCACTGATGACATTGCTCTGATCTCCACCACCCAACATCAGATGCAAAAGAAGACAGACAAGCTTGCAGAAGCTTCCCAGCGAATAGGTTTAAACATCAGTAAGACCAAAACCCAAGTCATGAGGCTGAACTGCAAGAACACAGAGCCAACTAAGTTCCAAAATGGCGACACTATCAAAGAAACCAAGGATTTCACCTATCTAGGAGCTGTTGTAAGCACAGAGGAAGGTTGCGATAAAGATATGGATAGTAGATTGAGTAAGGCCAAAAAAGCATTCAGGAAGCTAAGGGACTGGTCAAAAAGTACAGGGGGGTGGGGGGGGGGATGGGCCGGAGCATTTCGAAATGTGGTGGTTAGAAAACAGATGACCCACCCCTTTCATTCGGCACAAAACTGAGTGACCCACCCCTAAATAGAAGCTGAAAATCACATGACCCCCCCCCCCCCCCTATAAGACATGACATATTTGGCTGCATAATCCGAAAAAAAACGCATTTTGTGGATGAAATTGTGATGTTCTTCACGTTTTAGATTTATTTCCTAACAACAATGCAAAATCGTGCAAAATTATATTGTTTTCCATTACCCTTGCAACTTTAAGTCATGACTGTAAACTCTAAGAAAACTTGACCTTTTACTTTTTACACTAGGCCTCAAGGCACGAAGAACAGTGATCCATGTAGAAAACGGCTGTAGTGAGTCGCAGGAGTAATATAGCCAGACAGCTCCCAGATCCTTGTGCATGTGTCCCGTATCCTTGGGGAAATTAGCATGTAGACCCAATATCATATCAACTCTTCGGTTTTTGTCCATCGTATCTTGATTAAAAATCAAGATACGATGGACCACTGTTTGTGTTATAGTTTTAATCATGTAGACACAAGTTGGCCATTTGGTGTTCTTGTATACCAGCATGTCAACCGAGTGCAGTATTTTGAATATTTCTGCCCTGGGACTCCTTGCTCAATCCGTTAGCTTTTGTACAGATATTACAATACATAAGTTACCATCCCTTATTTGTACACCAGCCAAGTGTACTTTTTCAAATCCGGCTTGAAAAGTTTTTGTCTTTTGTAACTGAAAAGATTTTATTTTATAATACAATAAAAGGAAGTGACACACTCCAACACCAACCCACAGTCTGTCAAGTTCTTTACGCATAGCCAACAGCTCCCAAATGTGTTGTGTAGAGCTGGGGCTTTAATGAAAGGGTGCTTTGCTGTCTATGGCTGCCACCACCTGAGTGATATGGCTGTGCGCATGCCAGATCGTGGGTTGGTGTTTGGGTGTATCACTTGCTTTTATTTGTGCAAAAAGAGTTACGTTTGTTGTAGATTGTGTCAAATGTGTGCCAATTCCCATGAAAAAAACCAGGATGACCCACCCCTTTGGGTAGCTGAAAATTGCATGACCCACCCCTTACCAAGGGTTCAAAAACTGATGACCCACCCCCTCTCTGCTCCGGCCCACCCCCCTCCCCCCCTCCCGCAATACTTTTTGACCAGTCCATAAAGAGAATATGGGGCTCAAAGCGGTACAATATGAGGACTAAGATCAGGCTATTTAACACCTTAGTCAAGCCAGTCCTGTTATATGGAAGTGAGACATGGAAGACCAATGTCCAAGACAACAGAAAACTAGATTCCTTCCAATACCAGTGCCTTAAAAGAAGCCTGGGTATATTTTGGCCTTACATAGTATCAATTGATGAGCTTAACGAAAGAACAGGATGTACAAGGATGAGTGTAGAAGTAAAGACAAGGAGATGGAGATTTTTGGGACATGTTCTTAGGATGCCCAGAGAACACCACTCTGTCACCGCACTTACCTGGACACCTATGTACAAAAGGAAAGTCGGCCGCCCCAAAACCACCTGGCGCCGTACTGTGGAGAAAGAGAGGACAAAGGCGGGCTGGAAGTCTTGGGAGGAAGTGAGAGCCATGGCTAAGGATAGGGACAAGTGGAGGAAGAATAGTGCAGCCTTATGCGCAACGGAGCGTGAAGAGGATAGGTGAGGTGAGGTGAGGTGCAATGGTCAATCCTGAACATTCAAAAGGAAAAGGTGTCCAGCTTTCTGGCTGCTGCTGAAATGTTTAAAGAAGCTTATCTCGCCTGTTTATCGAGTCTTACGATGAAATTAGCATAGCAAGATGTCAAGAGCAGTTAAATCCGGAGTCTTCACTTGCCAACCTCTTATCAGAGTTCTAGAGTGTATTTAAAGATCAGAGTAGCTTCTCAGGTTGTACTCTCAAATCATTCCTGAAGATTCAAGCAAGTTTTCGTCAAGGAAATCGAGACGTTTGAGTCATAGTGGTTCAAACAGGAGTGGCAAGTGATCCTTGGCATTTCCAAGAGCAAAAGATTGCAGCGCGTATCGCAGAGCTGGAAACTGAGGACACTGTACAAGAGAAGCGGAGATCATTAGAGGAGCAAAAGTTACGTTTGCAGAAGGACAGAACGTTTGACACTGGAAACTGAACTCGCCAAGTCTAAAGCTAAGGAACAAGTTTTACCTTCAATTATATATGGAAGCTGCCCTGCATTCGCTCGTGCCGAATCACATAAGCCTGGAGGACAAAGTACAATAGGGTGGGAGGAAAGTTGAAGCGCCGATTATCTGACTTGAAACTAAGCCAGTTGGAGTAAATGATCAAGTAACAGACGCAATTGGTTGTTCTACCTTAAATCCTGAAGCAGCAGAATGGCATCAGCGTCCGTTAGCAGCTAAAACTGGGTATAAAACATGGACTGAGGTATAAAATGCAGACCTCAGTCTGCAGTCTGCAGTCCATGTTTTATATTGACTGAACCCAGTCCCTCAAGATTCTTCTAAGTGCACGGTACAACTCTATCTATCTAACTCCCTGAGTTCTGATTAGTCGCAAGCCAAGTCGATCGGGCGTTAATCTATACCCCTGCCGTGTGATGTGGCGTTGCCCTCATGGAGTTAGACAAATCTTCTCAAGCACCAACTTTAACTTGCATAGGTAGGAATAAGGCAGTCGGTTTCATTTTACTCGACCCGATTGGGGAATTCAGAGCTTTCTTGTTCTTGGATCGGTCGGTTTCTAGACTTGTTCCGCAGGATTTAGTATCCGGCCTGTGATGTTTAGCAATACGTTTTATATCGACCAGATACACCACACTCTTTCTTGGAATTCAAAAAAAATTGTAGCGAATGTAATGTGATCTGTGAAGTACAGCTGTAAGATGTCACAAGTTCGACATGGTTTAAACGCCGCATTTTACATGCACCTAATCTAATAGCCGAATTATGTGCATATAAAATGCGACGTTTAAATCAATTCGACATATTTCAATTAAATTCGAGTTCAGTCGAATATTTCACTGCGCAAGTGTGTTAATTGCCTAATGGTTGCACTTGGTTAATGTACTAGTGATGTTGTACAGGTGTCAAGTTTCAGGGGAATCGGTCATGTGCACTGTGGGCTTGCCTGCATAGTAATCAGGTGGACTCTCTCTTAAGTGCAGCAGAAATGCTACTATCGATTCATACATCACACTTGTGTCGCACCCACTGACAAGTAAAAAGTCACCAAAATTCTACAGTAGCTTGGCCAAGTGGTGGTACAGAGAACACGGACAAGAAAATTTAATACAAACCTGTTCCGTCTGTGTCAATAGAGTTCTTAGAAACATCGTGTACCAGTATGCCACTTCCATGAACAGTGACGTTTTCAACAAATGCAGAAGTTACTGTAAAAACTTCCGTTTCAGAAGCTTCCGCTGTTGACTTGGGTTTCACAACTTGTTGATCAACTTCTTCAGTAACTTTGCAATCCGTAGTATGTCTGAAATTATTAAGTTGGGCATTCTTTAGTGGTTGAGCTGCATCCTCCTGTCGATTCCCGAAACCAATCACTACATTAACTGCATTAGCGGCCAGCGGTGTAAATTGGCCCTGAATTAATTGCTGAGGTCTGTGTTGTTCCATCTTGCTATCCTCGCTCATGCTGCCCTTGCTCTCGCTATCGTTAGCTAATGTTGCAGCGACTTGCGCTGCAAATTGGGCTCGCACGTTGGCCTCAGCTTGCTGATGTGACGATAGAGGAGATGTCCTTGAACCAGCAGACTGCTCTGACGTATCTAGGGAAGAATTATTGGAGATGCCACTAGTACTGCCTGTTGAACTCCACGATGGATGACGATTTAGAATTTCCTGTGTTACATCTTTGTTACTGTTTGCGTCTTTTATCTGGATTATTTTTCTCCTCCGTGCAAGGGGTTCAAAATTTTGAGTTTGAAACTGTGACATTCCAGTCATGGGAGCGGTGGAAGCGCTGACTACAGTTGCTGCATTAGCGGCAAGCGGTGAGAATTGGTCCTGCATTGCTTGCTGAGGTCTGTCTTCTTCTATCTCACTATCCTCGCTCATGCTACCCTTGTTTTCGCTATCGTTAGCTAATGTTGCAGCGACTTGCGCTGCAAATTGGGCTCGCACATTGGCCTCAGCTTGCTGCTGTGACGACAGAGGAGATGTCCTTGAACCAGCAGATTGCTCTGACACATCTAGGGGAGTATTATTGGAGGTGCCACCAGTACTGCCTGTTGAACTCCATGATGGTCGACAATTTAGAATTTCTTGTGTTACATCTTTGTTACTGTTTGCGTCTTTTATCTGGATTATTTTTCTTCTTCGTGCAAGGGGCTCAAAATTTTGAGTTTGAAACTGTGACATTCCAGTCGTGGGAGCAGTGGAAGTTCTGACTACAGGTGCTGCGTTAGCGGCAAGCGGTGAGAATTGGTCCTGCATTGCTTGCTGAGGTCTGTATTGTTCCATCTCGCTGTCCTCGCTCATGCTACCCTTGTTTTCGCTATCGTTAGCTAATGTTGCAGCGACTTGCACTGCAAATTGGGATCGCAGGTTTGCCTCAGTTTGCTGTTGTGACGACAGAGGAGATGTCCTTAAAACAGCAGATTGCTCTGACATATCTAGGGAAGAATTATTGGAGGTTCCAATGGTACTGACTGTCGAACTCCACGATGGTTGATGATTTAGAATTTCCTGTGTCACATCTTTGTTACTGTGTGCGTCTTTTATCTGGATTATTTTTCTCCTTCGTGCAAGGGGCTCAAAATTTTGAGTTTGAAACTGTGACATTCCAGTCGTGGGAGCAGTGGAAGTTCTGACTACAGGTGCTGCGTTAGCGGCAAGCGGTGAGAATTGGTCCTGCATTGCTTGCTGAGGTCTGTATTGTTCCATCTCGCTGTCCTCGCTCATGTACCCTTGTTTTCGCTATTGTTAGCTAATGTTGCAGCGACTTGCGCTGCAAATTGGGATCGCAGGTTTGCCTCAGCTTGCTGTTGTGACGACAGAGGAGATGTCCTTAAAACAGCAGACTGCTCTGACGTATCTAGGAAAGAATTATTGGAGGTTCCACTGGAACTGACTGTCAAACTCCACAATGGTTGACGATTTAGAATTTCCTGTGTCACATCTTTGTTTCTGTTTGTGTCTTTTATCTGGGTTATTTTTCTCCTTCGTGCAAGGGGTTCAAAATTTTGAGTTTGAAACTGTGGCATTCCAGTCATGTGAGCAGTGGAGGCTACGACTAAATCTACTGCACTAGCGGCATGCAGTGAAAATATTGCTTGCTGAGGTCTGTATTGTTCCATCTGGCTATCCTCCCTCATGGTACCCTTGCTCTCGCTATCCTTGGCTAATGTTGCAGTGACTTGCGCTGCAAATTGGGCTCGCACATTGGCCTCAGCTTGCTGCTGTGATGACAGAGGAGATGTCCTTGAACCAGCAGATTGCTCTGACACATCTAGGGAAGTATTATTGGAGGTGCCACCGGTACTGCCTGTTGAACTCCATGATGGTTGATGATTTAGAATTTCTTGTGTTACATCTTTGTTACTGTTTGCGTCTTTTATCTGGATTATTTTTTCTCCTTCGTGCAAGGGGTTCAAAATTTTGAGTTTGAAACTCTGGCATTCCAATCATGGGAGCAGTGGAAACTCTGACTACAAGTGCTGCGTTAGCGGCAAGCGGTGAGAATTGGTCCTGCATTGCTTGCTGAGGTCTGTATTGTTCCATCTCGCTATCCTCGCTCATGCTACCCTTGCTCTTGCTATCGTTAGCTAATGTTGCAGCGACTTGCGCTGCAAATTGGGCTTGCACGTTGGCCTCAGCTTGCTGCTGTGATGACAGAGGAGATGTCCTTGAACCAGCAGACTGCTCAGACGTATCTAGGGAAGAATTATTGGAGGTGTCACTGGTACTGACTGTCCAACTCCACGATGGTTGACGATTTAGAATTTCCTGTGTCACATCTTTGTCACTGTTTGTGTCTTTCATCTGGGTTCTTTTTCTCCTCCGTGCAAGGGGCTCAAAATTTTGAGTTTGAAACTGTGGCATTTCAGTCATGTGAGCAGTGAAAGCTCTGACTATATCTGCTGCACTAGCGGCAAGCGGTGAAAATATTGCTTGCTGAGGTCTGTATTGTTCCATCTGGCTATCCTCGCTCGTGCTACCCTTGCACTCGCTATCCTTGGGTAATGTTGCAGTGACTTGCGCTGCAAATTGGGCTCGCACATTGGCCTCAGCTTGCTCCTGTGACCACAGAGGAGATGTCCTTGAACCAGCAGACTGCTCTGACACATCTAGGGAAGAATTATTAGAGGTACCACCGGTACTGCCTGTTGAACTCCACAATGGTTGACGATTTAGAATTTCCTGTGTTACATCTTTGTTACTGTTTGCGTCTTTTATCTGGATTATTTTTCTCCTCCGTGCAAGGGGCTCAAAATTTTGGGTTTGAAACTGTGAGCATTCCAGTCACGGGAGCAGTGGAAAGCTCTGACTACAGGCGCTGCACTAGCGGCAAGCGGTGACAATTGGTCCTGCATTGCTTGCTGAGGTCTGTATTGCTCCATCTCGCTATCCTCGCTCATGCTACCCTTGCTCTTGCTATCGTTAGCTAATGTTGCAGCGACTTGCGCTGCAAATTGGGCTCGCACGTTGGCTTCAGCCTGCTGCTGTGACGACAGAGGAGATGTCCTTGAACCAGCAGATTGCTCTGACACATCTAGGGAAGTATTATTGGAGGTGCCACCGGTACTGCCTGTTGAACTCCACGATGGTTGATGATTTAGAATTTCTTGTGTTACATCTTTGTTACTGTTTGCGTCTTTTATCTGGATTATTTTTCTCCTCAGTGCAAGGGGTTCAAAATTTTGAGTTTGAAACTGTGACATTCCAGTCATGGGAGCAGTGAAAGGTCTGACTACAGGTGCTGCATTAGCGGCAAGCAGTGAAAATTGGTCCTTCATTGCTTGCTGAGGTCTGTCTTCTTCTATCTCGCTATCCTCGCTCATGCTACCCTTGCTCTCGCTATCGTTAGCTAATGTTGCAGCGACTTGCGCTGCAAATTGGGCTCGCACGTTGGCTTCAGCTTGCTGCTGTGACGACAGAGGAGATGTCCTTGAACCAGCAGATTGCTCTGACACATCTAGGGAAGTATTATTAGAGGTGCCACCGGTACTGCCTGTTGAACTCCACAATGGTTGATGATTTAGAATTTCTTGTGTTACATCTTTGTTACTGTTTGCGTCTTTTATCTGGATTATTTTTCTCCTTCGTGCAAGGGGCTCAAAATTTTGAGTTTGAAACTGTGGCATTCCAGTCATGGGAGCAGTGAAAGGTCTGACTACAGGTGCTGCATTAGCGGCAAGCAGTGAAAATTGGTCCTGCATTGCTTGCTGAGGTCTGTCTTGTTCTATCTCGCTATCCTCGCTCATGCTACCCTTGCTCTCGCTATCGTTAGCTAATGTTGCAGCGACTTGCGCTGCAAATTGGGCTCGCACGTTGGCCTCAGCTTGCTGCTGTGATGACAGAGGAGATGTCCTTGAACCAGCAGATTGCTCTGACACATCTAGGGAAGTATTATTGGA
>JAHPZR010051499.1:0-7500 GCA_019787425.1 Platygyra sinensis | reverse complement strand
TACCTTTTAGGGGTATAATGAAGCTCAGGCAACGTTAAATTTAAATTTTCCAAAGAGCATTCCTTGCGGCTTTTTTACATGGGAGCTCCCCCGGGTTTCCACATGTCCAACGGGAAGTGATGGAATGATGGAGTGATGGAGTGAAATCGGGGCCACAACCACAACTTGGAAAATAATAAATATTTTCCAAGTTAAAAATGAACCAAAATAATCAAAGAAATTTATAAATGCAAAAACTTCAGTGGTTTAGGGTTGCCCAGATGCAACTGACTTATCTCATTTATTTGGTCATGTTTAGGGCCAGACAATTTCAGTACAACACATCCACAGTCTTTCCAGGTGAATAGATTATAATTTTCTGCCATTAACACCATGCATCATAACTGAGTTATTTAGTTTGTAGGAGACATGATGTGAACTATAGTGTTCATGAAGCAAAGGTGACAGATTTTCAGATAATTAAATGTCAAGCCTGTTGAGGCCTTTAGAATCAAATAGTGACACACCTAAATCTATATTGCCATGACCCTTGCTAGAAATGCTTTCACAAATTTCAACAGGCAGAGAATCTGTTTCAAAAGAGATGATGTTTCAGGGGTAGATCAAGGATTTTTCAAGGTGGAGCGGCTGGTACCCGAGGGTTGTCCAATACACACAAACTGTTACAGACCCGTACGAAAGCATCTTCTTTTTTGCATGACCCATTCGATTCATATGAGTCGTACAGGTTGTGAAGCCATTGTTTATGGGTCGTACAGTTGGCGAACTGCATATCTTTTGGGGGACTTATATCGAGTTTATATACAAGCCCATGACCCATACAACTCGTACGAGTCGTGAAATAATGGTTCAGGATTCATAAAAGTTGGTGAACTGCATATCATTAGAGAGCGTATATAAAAGTCCACGACCCGTACAACTTGTACAATTCGTACACGTCATGAAACTTACAATGGTTTACGGGTCCTACAGTTGGTGAACTGTGTATCATTGTAGGGACTAAGAGTCACTTGTCACAACCTGTACAAAATCAATTGCTTCTGCCATCACAATAGTGTCTGCCATGCTTTCCTCATCATGCTGTGTTGATGACTTGTGTTCTATTCCATCTGCCATTTGAGACTCAGGAACAATATACCAAGAAATGTCACCATCTTCTGGGGAGTTCTTGGGGAATTTTTTAATTCTAGACTAAACTACAACATTGTTCAACATGATAGTAAAACACTATTAAATCATTGCTTACTACACGTAATAAGTTTGAGAGGACTGAGTGTAAAAACAAGTGAGAAAAAAGCATTTAAACATATAACACTTGTGAGCGCAGTTCCATAAGTGATTATTCCATGGAGCAATCTTATAACTACAAACACAAAGCAGAGAAATATTACAAAATTATGGTAGAGAAATCGTATAATTTTATCATTCACTACTGTGAAGTCTAACACAACGGCGCCAACAATAAGTAAACTGGAGCACTGTCTTATCAAGGACATGTCAAAGGCTGTATCTTCTGTTGACAGCAGATACTTGTTTTGTAAACACTGGTTGTCAAAATACTTGATTTACATCGCATGTCCAGCAGAATCCACAGTGTTCATAAATCTTGCATTTTGACAATCTTTGGTCATGCAGGAACCAAGATTAGTTCCGCACTCACAGTGGTAAATTACCACCACATGGCGTTTTTTTTTCCAAGACAAGTGCTTGGCCACACTTTCTGCAGGACTGGTAATCGGATACTAACATGGACGACGTTGGATGCCCACATTCGACAATGAAGTCATGGAATTTTTGAAACTCCTTGGGGCTCCTTTCTTTTAAACTAGGCACCAATTGAAATAAGGGCTTACATTCGACGGCGAATGTGCTGCTGTCTTCAATAACTTGGTGAATATGGTAGCCGAATACGAATCGTTCAACTACAGCCAAAAATTCCCTCAAATTAACAGTAGTCAACCACCTCTTCAGAACCTCTAATTTTATTTGCTCCTGGACTCATCCACCTCTATTATTTTCAGGACTAGGGCCATTGTTTCTGTTGTTTATTCTATTGTTTTCTTGGCCAATCCTGTTAAACCTTACGAGAGGTGCATGGTGCCTCCAGATTAAGGAATGTATTCCCAATGCTATTTATTACCAGCAAAAGACAAGACAAATAGGAAAAAGTTTTCAAGACGCTAGCCATCTTTGAGAACCAATTAAAGCAAACATAATGCAAATACTGTCAAGTCAGTTACACAGACTGACGGGATGTAAACTACACCAAACCACTGGTCCAGACAAAGAGATTTTGCACTCTCCCCCTCTAGGACTCCAAGAAGTATACACAGCATATAGTGCAGTTTAGCTCCACACTTTAAAACAAATTTATCGTGTTTTCTGCTTCGAAAAGAAGAATGAAAAATATATTCTAATTAGCACTTTTAGACTTTGGACTCAATCACTATAAACTGAATATACCGCACTTGGGTCCCCAAGCTATGAGAACGGTGAATATTCATTGTGTTTTGCGCCTTGAGGCATTCATAATTTTAGAACAATACACATTCTAATTAGCCCTTTTGGACTAAGGACTCCAAAGAGTATACACTGTATATAGCGCTCTTGGGCTCTCACGCTTTGAGAACGAAGAATATTCATCATGTTTTGGGCTTTGGGGCATTCACGTTTTCAGAATGAAGAACATGCATTGTCCTTAGCATGTTTGTCTCTCAAGCCATTCACGGGTCGTCTGAGTGCAGCAGAATTGCTTATGATTAGTACCTATCTATAGATGCAGTTCACCAATTGTATGACTTGTGAACCATTGTTTCATGACCCGTACGGCCCATACTGTCGAGGTTGAAGTGCTTTCTTACTAATGATATGGAGGTCACCA
This sequence comes from Platygyra sinensis, assembly GCA_019787425.1. Classification (NCBI taxonomy): domain Eukaryota; kingdom Metazoa; phylum Cnidaria; class Anthozoa; order Scleractinia; family Merulinidae; genus Platygyra; species Platygyra sinensis. The sequence continues at coordinate 4,619 of JAHPZR010051499.1, read as the reverse complement.
TTGGTCCACAACCTGTATGACCTGTAAAGCATTGTTTCACAACCTGTACACGTTGTACGAGTCATGTTAAGCCATTCATGGGTTGTATCTGTTCGACAGTATTGGACAAGGACGAACTGTTGTCATGGCAACATGACGGCTGTCACTTTGTTTCTTTTGTGATGTACATTGGTGTTGCCAAGTTTAAAGAACACTGCTTTACCAGGGGTTTCAGTTACTTTAGTTATAAGCAACCACTGAAAGTGTAATAGGTGGCTGTGACCACTTAAGGGGCCACAAGGCCCCTTTCCCCTAGGTGGTCTGGGGACAGGCTTCCCCCCCCCTCCCCCTGAAAAATTGGAAATCTAGAAGCTCGGAAATCCAATTTCGAGCGTTCTGGGCAATAAAAACCGTGCTGTTTTTGTAGAATTTGAAAATTTCAGTGGTCGTCATTGTGTTGGATTTTGTTTTTTTTAATAAGTATCATTTTTATATTCAGTAATGAACTCCAAACAGACAGCGGTAAGAGGTCCTACAGGTGGCGGAAGACCGCCGGTAACCAGCTTTTACTGAAACCCCTGCTTTAATATTTCTAGAGATATTCTTGATTGAGTGTACTGTTGTACTGTTTTAGTGGAACCACCTATGACATCATCACTTTCCTCATTTGCATAATACAAAAATGTAAATATCTCTAAAATGAAAGAAGATATTCCAAAAAGGAAAACACCATTCTTCTATACTTTGAATGGCCTTTCAAATAAGCAGCAATTCTTTTTCACCTCGTAGGCAATTTAAGCTTAATTTTATACTCATAGTCAACAAATAATCAAGACTTACCCTTACATTGCTGTGATGAAGGTGATCTATAGGGAGGTCTAAGATCAATGAATTAAGAAATAAAACAAAAATGTCTTCATTAACCTTAATTATGGTTCGGAAAATATGGTATCCATATCCAGGAGAGTATCTTAGGTCAATTTTTGTTGGTACGGTATTTGCCACTGACTTCTCAGAACCCCTACCCTATTAAAATCCATTTTGTAGCAATTACTGACCCCGTTTTAGTCACTTTTGGGCAAATGCGATTTTCACAACTCAACTATGTCCTAGTTTCTGTTTCATACATCTGCTTCATAAAGCCTTTAACCTTGTTCATCATGAAATAAACTGACAGATTTGTTTTACATAATGCAGGATGGTATCACACTTTTTTACCTCAAATCTCCCAATTTTTAAATCTCTACTTGCCAGGATTTTCTTACCTCAAAACTGTGCAACCCCATTCCAGTAATTCTATTAAAAACACAACCCAATCACGGTCAATTGAGTTGTAAAAATGCAACCCCATTCAGTGACACATCCCCTAATTACCTATTACTAGGAAGTACCTCCTCCCCATAAAGAAAAGTAAGCTCAAGTTTATCATAACTTTATAACTCACAGACAGATCAAGCCTAAATGACTCTAAGTGATTATTTATGAGTCTATTTATGCTCTGAATGGTACTATAACAAGGATACATGTACAGTTTTGGTGGTCTTCCTTAAAAAGCCATTTCTGGAGGGGATGCGGAAGCTTTCCCCTTTGGCTATAGTAGAGTAAGTAATTGGACCTTCCTTCAACCTTAAATCTGTTTAAACAGAGAATAAAATTTAAAAACATTCAAAAGCACCTAAAAAAGTGACAATGCATCTGTAGAAAAAACAGGGTGCTTTTCTCTTAAATGTTTCCTAGATGATTTATATTAGAGGGTGTCAATGGGGTTAATTGCTTAGCATATAAGCATGGTTTTTTTGGTATCGTTACCATATAAACCAAAAAATATGAACTGACTAACATATAACGCAAGATTGACTTTTTAGCCTATGTGACGCTTAAAGGTCAAAGGTTGCCAGTGGACTTTCCACAACAAATAGACAGAATTTTTAGGACACAAATGTAAATTTTTCGTTACTTTGAACTCTTCTGACACTTCTGGAATCCACAAATATATACCGTCATGTTTCATCTTTCACATCTTCTGTTGGAGTTTGACCCTGATTTGATCCTATTTTGTAACATGCTGCCTACGGTTCCAAGCAGGTTTCTAAGTAAACTCCATTGCCTTGTAAACATGGGAGCCATTAGTGCTGTACAGTGGAACCCTGCCTTATGGCCACTTTTTTCTGCCCCGCAAAACACCGGCATACATGTCATATTTTTTTAAAAAGAAACCCCTGTTAACCTGGCCACCCTGTTAATACAGCTAACTGCAATATTCTGAAATCTGAACCCTTGTAATCCTTTTTAATTTTACCCAGTTTTTACTGCCACTCAAACCAGTTGTGTTCATCAAGAACTACTCTATTTATGACCTGATCCTTTAATCAATACCCTGTTTCAGACCTGCCTTATAATTAGTTACATAGTTCTGACTGTTGAGCAAATGTGAAAGGCTCTTGTTGATGGCCTTATCAATAAATGAATGATGAAAAAGAAGCTTCTTCTAAAAAACATATACAATTCAAGACTAGAGTGCAAAAACAATTACCCTATATATTATACATTGTACTCACTAGCAGTATTCTGGTTGACCAAGAGCCCCCTGCTTATTTTGAGAATTCACATGATTATGTGGACAAACATGATTATAGTATAATCTGCTATCCAGTTATATCTGCAGATTATACCGTGCGCAGTGCACATGCGTAATAAACTTTTGGCTAAAGAACGTGAGCACTTGAATGGGTGCCTGGTGCATTTGTCCTTGTATTTTTAGAAGCACAACTAAAATCTACTTTCATTTGACACACTAGTTTTTGGATGTTTTCCATGAAACAATGTATAATAAAACAATAACAGAATTTGATTTTTGTGATATGTAGAATAATCAAGGTCTCAGCAAGTGCAATCTCACACTTGCCTGGACCTTGATTATTCCGGACATCACAAAAACCTCATCCAATTATTGTTTATTATTGCCAAAATCAATACCCCATTAACGACCAAAATGGCTGAAAAACCATACAAAATGTATCCTTTGGGACCGTGCATACCCACATAGCCCACCCATATCATGTGAAAATTGCTTTGAGCCAAAATTTTTTTGCCTCGTGAAGTCGACCACAGGAACATTAATTATCACAGAAATTTAACTTACTTTTAGTGTTTAGTGTGCCAGTTTGTCTAAAACAGTAATGATATTATAACAGTCTTGAAAAAAGCACAATAGGCCAGGGGCCTGCGCCATAATACAAATGATGCAATAGGCATGTAGGTAAGGATGCACACAAGCCTTGTGGCCCTCTCAGGCTGGAGCTTATACTGGTTTCTGCTGCATGAAGCTACTAGGAGTATTTTGACTTATCCCAGGATAAGATGCTAGTTGATCACAGGGCTACCCCACAGCATTAAATTCACCAGTACCCATTCTTACCCATTTAGCCCTAAGCTGTGAGAGTAAAGAGTCTTGCCTAAGCTTGATTCGGAATCGAGAACACACGTACTAACCATGAGGCAATTGCACCTCCAAACTACCTCATTTTCAATAATTCCAAAACTGACTTTGTCTCAGTCATGACTTATTTTGTAAACAGATGTCATCCAAAGCTAATAAAATCATGCAAAAGAACGGAAAGTAATTCCCACATAGAATCTGTGACGCCCTTCCACAGTATGATTTTATTACGTCAGTGGTCACCTCACATTACTATTTGACTTCATGTACTGAACAAGAGCAAGCAGTTAGCACTGTTGCGCAGGTTACTTCTTTGGTCTGCTTGTGGTTAACACAGTTAGGTCTGCTTGCGGTTAGTTTCACCCCAGTTTGCTTGCGGTTGGCTTCACTTCATTCTGCTTGTGGTTAGTTTTCATTTGTATGTTAGAGGCAAATCTCTATTAATTTTAGTACTATTCATTATATTTAGTTTAAGGCCCCATCCACACGTATCTGGATATTTTTGAATCCACAACTTTTCTTCCGGATACGCTTCCATCCACACGCATCCAGCGAATCTGGAATCCGCTCTCCCAAGTGAAAAAAATCCGCAACGAATCTGATAACATGTGGACAGGAGAATTTTTGATGCCAGAAAAAAAAGTTGCAGATTAAAAAAAAAATTTATATATTTCCGGGTACGTGTGGACATGGCCTAAATTTTTGTGAATCTGGTAGCCAGCTGCACGGTGGTACAGTGGTTAGGTAAGCCACGTCGGAACGGGTTCGACGCCCAGACCATGTATAGTTTCTTGTTCTTTTTCATCTTAAAAAAGTTACAAGACTTACAACTTTACTTCAAGAGGAAGGGGGTCACAAAATCTACGTAGGAATTCGCTACAAAAACGTAACCTTGCCGTTTTTAGTGCTAACTGACTAATATTATTTCGAACGGTTTACTGACTAAATGGCTTATTTTTAGCTGTTTACCGACCAGGGCTATACCCCATTGACACTCTCATATTAGCGAACATTTATACTTACGGACGAAAGTAACTCGGTCCAATATGGCTGCTCTGCACTATTCAATCTGATTCCCAAGGTCTCTCGGGATGGGAAGATGACAGACTGGCAGCCTGGCAACGAGGACCAACGAGGGTTGTCTCGTTTCACTGCCAACAGCCTTTCTAAGACGAGTGGGGGTGGGGATTGCGGTTGGTTC
>JAHPZR010051498.1:67500-101702 GCA_019787425.1 Platygyra sinensis | reverse complement strand
CAGAGACATAAACAAATAATAATAATATTAATATTAACATCAGGTACAGACCAATAACTGTCCCTCTGGGATACCAAGCTCTGATGCTCTGTGTGTGTGTTCAACAATTATTGACGGCCCTGGAAAAAAAAATAAAGTTGTTTCCAATTATACACTCATTATTTTACATATTGAGACAAAAATACAACTATGCCACATGTGCATATTTAAGAGTGATCATTGATACAATGAATTGTAATTACATTAGAAACAGAAGGGACATTTTTTAGCTACTGTCTGTCTGCAGAAGCAAACTGCTGTGGGGATCAAATTTCAGGAAGCTAAAACTTCCTATTTTCCTCACAAGCTTTGATAAATGAGAAAAAGCTAACTTAATCGAGCATAAATTAAATATTAGACTAAGCTTTGACATGTAACAAGTCAAGAGTATTTAGAGCCGAATTCTTACTTTCAAATATGTATTGTACATGTATCTCCACATTTATTGTAACCCAACATAAAGAACCTTAGGAAAGTTCAAATAAAAACATTTACAATGCAGCTGTTCTTGTGTTGGCAGTCCAAATACCGAGGCAACCGAACCCTTGTCGAGAAAACACGTTTGACAAAATGTACCGCGAAATTATGGGAACACAATATAATTAATTAAACGAAGGTGGCCTGATCGATCGCGATATATATGCCATGCACCTTAATAAATTAAGGGAGTCTTTACCTATTAAACGACTGGAAAAGACCACTAACATCTATTCTTGGTACTGCAAAGTTGCCACAAAATAATATTCTGCACGAAGGCAATCAACATCGACATATTAAATAAATTCCTCGAAGACAATGAACCTCAACTCAAAATCTATCTAGGGTTGAATTGTACTTGCAAAGTACCCAAGCTAGCTTAATATACATAATGCTGCCTTCAACCAAACGCTAGCTACTATGTCGTTTAAAGGTAAAAAAGAGAGCTTCTGACGCTACTTAAGACGTCTAACGAGGTTTACTCGTCACTACAAACCTGCAATTCCAATTATCACCGTGAGGAAGAAAGCCACGAAGAACGAGACGAACACCAAAACAAATTGTCTTTTGGTTAACGTGTAAAGTCGCATTTGGACCGTCCTACCAGCGGAGAAGACAACCAGCACAATTAGCAATGGCTGAAGAAATTTACGAACAACAAACAAAGCATTTTACTCACGAGTCCATTTCCTTGGTAGCCATATTTGAGGCTCGGAAAAATTCTACTCGCCAAACACAGCCATTAATAGCATTTGACGCCAAAGGAACAACTCATCAGTGGCTTTGTTCAAACAATCGAGGAGAACTGGGAACGAGGAAAATTTACATAAAGAAATAGGGAAGATTTCTGTTTCCGCTAGCTGTTACCGGATAATACAATGTACATTGTTCTCGTCGCTGTCTATCCTAACTGAGAAGTTCATACCGTACGTATTATTTTCCGTAGCCTTAGGTTTTTTGCGTGGGGGAGATATTTGGTGCGCAAATCCTCTTTGATATCTATCTTGTCATTCGCTATCTATCTTGAAAAGCGCTGCCCCATGTCGGACAGGGCGTGTTAGAGTGATCGGAGGTTTTGCAGAGTGATTGCAAATGAAATGTAACTACGTGTCAGTGGAGTGGAATAGAAGTGTCCCCATCAAACTGTGTCTCCGTGAAACTTGACTATTTGGATATATTCGTGAACCACCGTTATCGACTACAAGTCTGTCATAGTTCCAAACTGGCCAACCATTTTTTTTTACAATAAACCATTTTGACTCTTTTATTTTGCCAGATTTACAAACGGAAAAAAGAGCATCAGAACAAGTAACGTAAGGCGAAGTTCTAACTGAATTTGAAGTTTAAGGAGGGATTAAAAGTAAAGAAAAAAGTTTTGGAACACCACCAGGCACCTGCATTTGATTGCCTCCGAAAGGGCACCCATGGCCCAGGGCCCAGGTTGTGGACAACTGTTTATTGTACGTCTACCAATTTTTAACTTTAAACTAATCTAATTTTAAAACAACATCAAAACTTCCAAATTTCCTATTTCCATCAAGTTTACTAATCCTTTGAGAAAAACTATTTATCACCAAATATACCCATAAAATCACCCAAAGAATACAAAACAGCCCAAAACGAAGATATGTGGGATGTGCAGACTGGAGAGATTTTTGACTGCTTGAAACATGAACGAGATATTTGCGTTAAAACCATAATATACAGCCAAAATACGGCCTTCATGTTAAAACCAGCCTTAATTAGGCAATATTAAATAACTGCTCAGAATAGCAAGAAAACTAAACGAGCTGACTGGATAGAATAAAATAATCCAACTTAACTAGTGCATGGGGTTAAACGGGCAAAAATCCAACTGGAGATTGACTGAAGGATATTTCTGTTTATGCGAGTAATGTGCAAAACCAAGCCGAGGAGCTGAACTCTGTCAAATTTGTCGAGGATTTTCACCAAGGACCCGAAGGAAATTACCATAGTTAATAGTACTACCAACCTTTCAACACAGGACAACTAGGGTTTCCAAACTAGGCCGCCTATGTAACGTGCATGCTTCGTTCCGTTTCAAAACAGAAAACCCTCGAGTAAAATATAAACGGAAATCCGTACGCAATCTTGAGACGTTGATTCCGTTCCAAAACGGTAAACCATTATCAGTAATGTAAGTAACGGACGAGTTTTTTCATTTTCCATTTACGGACCCATGCGAGCGTGAACACCAACCGGCCAATTGCTATTACGCATACCAACGGCATACCATGATATAGAGGAAGGATATTACACGGTGGCTCGAAGATATGAATTTTATGTTCTCGTGGCAAGAACAATATCTCACGAGTGAGCGAACGAGTGAGATATTGTTCTTGCCACGAGAACATAAAATTCATATCTTCGAGCCAACGTGTAATGTTCTATTTATTATATGGAGACTAAATATAACAAAAGCAAAAGGCGGGAATCGTGACGTCATTGAACGATACGACACTCACAAAGGTGACATACGGAAAATACGCCACCCGGGATGAAGTGGCGTATGGAATCTACGAGTGGTTTAGTTCCCAGTAAAACACTCTCCTCCATATAATAAATATTGCTATCTGAAAAAAAGAAGACATAGGCCGTAGCTTAGAAAGATACTGAGATACGGAGCGCAAGTGAGTTCAAAGTACGGAGCTTGATATAGTGAACGGGTCATTGTGCAATTTATGTGCGTTGGCTCTTGGCTGGCGTTACATATCTTCGCTACACTGTGCTGACGAGCTCCAACAAGAGCGAAACAGCTGTCCACAGTTGCGATCCTGCTTTATCGGTTCTGGTCATGTTGGTGTCTCGAAACGTTTTTCACGTAGTATCAGCCTTGCAGTTTATTGCCTTATACTGACTAACTATTTTAATGTGACTATCTAATAGTACGCCTTAGGTCGGTTTCGCTAGCTGACGAGTTTGCTACCTTCAAGGTAAAAACTGACTGTTACCTTCGAAGTCTGTGCACAACCGTAGACAAAATTATACGAGACTCTATCTTCTCCTGCCTTTGTTCAACACATAGGCCCTATACCCGGGGGGTACTCCCTTATATGGGCTATATAGGTATGTGCGGCCCCAAAGGGTATGGTTTTTCAGCCGTTTTAGTCATAAATAGGGTATCAATTTCGGCTGATTTTGGCCATTTTGGTCATAAATAGGGTATGGTTTTTGTACTCTAGCCTCAATATGGGTATGTTTTTAAGAAACCAAAAGACAATTAACAAAAGTCCTTCACAAATTATGTTTACGGTAATTTAACTTTGGTCTGAGCTAGGGATCCAATTATAACGCAGGTCTGAAACAGGAATTTGATGTAAGGTTCAGGACATAAATAGGGTTTCGAATTTTTGGTCAGGTCATAAATAGGGTAGGGAATATCGCAGATTTTGGTCATAAATAGGGTAAGGGTTTTGGGGAGCGGGTCGCACACCCCCACCCAATTTTTCTGGGAGTACCCCCCCCCCCCCGGGGCCCTATACAGCACGGGGGGAAGGATTGATTTTAATCGTGCTTAAACAAAGGTCGTCTGTCCGTCTGTCTATTTATCACTAAATTAATCCAAAGGTAAAGTCTACATACAAGCCAAGTAGCCCACCAGGGCGAGGCTTATCTCTGTGCCATGTTTCGCGACTAGGAGTATTCTACTCTGCCTGCCTGGATGAGAGGCCAGTCCGTCGCAGGGTTACCCCAGCAAAAAGTTCATCGGTGCCAATACCCTGAAGCATACTCCCAGGCGGAGGGAGGCACTGAGAGAGTAAAGTTTCTTTCCCAAGAACACGGCATTATGTCCCCAGTAAGGCTGGAACCCGCACCGCTGGGTTGCTTTCCGGCAGTACGAATACCTGCGGAATACATGAAAATGGAAAGACATTTTCCGATCAAAACGGTCCGAATAGCTCTAGCAATGAACCATTTTGCCAAAAATGGAACGGCGAATTTCGGTCGAAATATTCTGACCGTGAGAAGTGGGCCACCGACAGAGATGATCCCGAACATTCATGTGGAAAAAATGAACCGAAAAAGGACCTTTCCATTCAACTTCCGACTGAAATTTCAGGAATTTTTGGCATAATGGAAAGGACCCCTGGATTCGGAGACGCGCCAAATAAAGGCAGAATGGCTGTGAATTATGTCTGCAATGAATATATGTATAAAAAGCTGATCGTACTGGGATAACATGTCTACGACAAATATTTCGTTTGGCCGGAAAGTATTAATAGTGATGCAGTAATATGCGAAATAAAACGGGAGACTTGTCAGCAAATATAGGTCTGAAAATGTCGTTTCTGATGTTTATATTGGGAGCGAGTTTACATCGATATGGTTTGATTACGGCTGAGCCATGAGTGCAATATCGCCAAATAATTACAAACCAGCAAACGTGTTGTCGTAATCAAGGGAAGTTAGTTCCGTTTTGGCGATAGAATATTACTTTGTTACCGCAAAGCTATGTTATACACATTGGAAAACTGCCATATCGGTGTTATTTAATTAGCGCGTTGATATACTGGCCCCCCGATCACGCGAAAAAATGTCATTTTTTATTAGGTACTTACAGTAATTCTCTCTGCGAACAAATCTTGTGATATGTTTGATTGAACAAAGTGCTATTGACCACTTCCTAAAACCTCGAGAAATTGAAGTGATACGAAAGACAATACTAGATCCTGTATGACAGATTTGCCTGTATTGATTGACACGATGGAAACGGAGGCACAAATGTAATCGCTCGATAATTCGTTGTCTAAATGTGTGATTAGACATATTTTAATGTTAGATTTATCATCCGATTCGAAAAAGCGATTTTGATATCAGGTGGTGTTTCGCAATAAATGCGTTATATACACGAAATATTTATCAGTATCGCCTCGTGGCAATAACTCCTAGTGTGATTTTATATGTGCACCAATCAAATCCCGAAATTAATGCGCTCCGTATATGCACATGAATATTGCATGTGAAATTGTTACCTGTTAATATTTAGGATTTGCTTTTTGTCTTCAGATAAAAAAAAGATTCTTGACAAAGTTGTAGGCGACACAAGTTTCTCGGCAAAAATAAAAAATCTCTCAAGAAAAGTCGAACCCATGACCTTCTTTCTGAGCTAAACGAAGGAAACCCTTGGGGTCTGTTTAAATTTGTTTTGCCAATACTATATGAGAAGGCGAGAGAAGCAATGATTCGATAAGCTTAGTACAACTATTTTTGCATTCGAATATCTTTGGAAAGGGACAGGAAATGGCGTGTAAATGCGACATCGCGTGGCCGCGAACATCTGGTCGGAGACATTGTTTACAGACATTGAAGGTTAATGTGGCTTTCAGTTTGTGCACATTTAACACGTTTTCCATTGGACCAATTATTTTTAACCAGGTTCATTATACAAAATTGAATCGCTGGATCTGCCTGGAGAAGCACTAGATCGACATTCCGGCTATCAGTAGTTTGTTGTCAAGGGTTTTAGTGACAGTTGTCAAGCATGGTCGGATGATGACGTATAGTTTCACAAAGATATTTTAAAAGAAAGAAAAACACAATCGATCCGAGCGAAAAAACAATCGATTGATGATCGGTTTACCGCGTACACTTATTAAACTTGAGGCAATGAAATACAAACAAGGTGATAAACTGGAAAAAATGAATCAGATATCTCGCGACAAATCTGACAGTCGATGCGTTGATTCTGTCAATAACCCGTTGCTATGGGAACTGTTTGATTTGACATTGCGCATGCGTTCGTTTCATGCCATGATTGGTGGATTTTCGTCACGTGCAGTAATTCACGTTGTTATTCCACCTGGCCCTTTGTCATTTCTCACCGCCAGATTATCACGCTGAATTTCACCCAATTTCCACAATTTATTTCCAAACTTACAAGTTGAACTAGGTTCGTTCAAAAGTAGCCAGATAGGTCAAGTAGCATCTGGAATTTGATAATGTCGGGTTCCTATCCGCCACCAATTCTTCCTAAGCCGCCAAGCGGCCTTCCTTTCATAGCACCTAAACCAAACATGCCAGGTCAGGGTATGAATGGAAGTCATTCAGACTCTAACAACCTGGAAGAAAAACGAGAAAACGGATCTAGTCCAAGCTCCAGATCAAATGCCGAATTGTTCGACCTTGAAGCAGAGATGGCCAGGAGGACAAGTCAGCGCAAGCGGCCTAAAGTATGTTTCACAGTTTGTCTTCATTATCTAAAATTGTCATTCATGATATATTATGCAACATTCTTCAATTTATTGTCAACAATACGGTTTTGTGTTCGTGCTCAGCTCTTTTCTTAAAGTTTCAGATGAAGTCTTTCCAGGGCACGGAAGACACATATGAAGCCTTAAGAATCGAATTTTTCAAGTAATTTTGCCGTGACCTCCGATCTGGGATGCTAAATTTATGCAACACTAAACGAACTGTCAAGAAAGCCCCTGAATGCTAACTGGTTAGTGGTTCATCAAAGTCACATGGGCTTTGTTTCAAAGAATTATTTAATAGCTTCCTCGTTCACATTTAGCTGAATTTCCTTAATCCCGAAACGGCAAAAAGCTGAAGAAACTCTGGAATCCCTTCGTTCCGGTTCACATGGGAGTAAATGAGAGTTTTTCGACAAGATTTTAGAACCAGAATAGTGGGAAGCCCTACGTCACTTTGTCAACAATGAAACTTTGTAATCACTAACACGCAACGGGTCGTACTTGCAAGAAGATTTCCCCAGCAATTGAACAAGTCTCGAGTAACGTTTATTGAATATCTTATCTTTCGTTTCACTTAATTCGTCGCGGAGCTGCCGTTTTTTTCACAGCAAATAATTCACTAATTTTTTTTACGGCATTGCGCGTTAGAATTGTTTACATATTTGATGCGCGGTGGTCACGCGGGAATTGTCCGCGGAAGAATGGTAATGTATGACTGCTTTCGCTCTTTCTTCGCGACGAGATTATCATTGTTTGAACTGAGAATTCTCAGTTAAATACTTCAAAAATCGCCTGGCTTTTATCACGCGAAATCGAAAAAGAGTCCTTCGTATTTCGGTTGGAAATCGCGTTGGATTTTTGTCTCTTTCTGACAATGGCGGTGAGTGAATCAGAATAGAAATTGTAGGTTTCCCTGGGGTCGTTTAACTTGATTCAAAGGAAAAGATCGAAGTTCAGTGCCTAAATTGACGCTTTACCTCTCTAATGAGCGTCACTTCGTAGGCTAGATGATTTCCTAAGGGAAAGGCTGAAGCAAAGGCGAAAGATATGGACTTAAAAAAAGTGGCGAGGTAAACCTATTGAACGACTTGCTAGACACGCGTTCTCCATGTGCGTTCAGCTGATATTTCGATGAAATTTTCGTGGTAAATTAGCCCGAGCTTCGGCGTTCAAATCCTTGTAAAAAAGAAAAGTACACCTTAGCATCAATCATATATAGACATCCCAAGAGGGAAGATTCAGTTTTGCTTTTTAGCAATGCAATCTTTAAAAGAAAAACGACGTGTTACTCTCATGTATGACAGCTGGTATGTTCCTTCCCTTTATTGCATAACATTTTGGTACACATAGAATATTTAGCAAGGTTTATTTTATTAAGGTTTCTTACGCTTATGCTTTAAGACCTCACACATACTTGTTTATGTTATTTGTATAAAGGTGTCTAAAAAGAACTCCTTGTACAAATAAAATGTAACCACTAAATGATATTACACTAGTTCAGTACGTATTTGTTGTAACAATTCAGAGCACCAAAGTACAAAAACAAAAGTAAATAAATACAGCTTGTTTGATGGTTTCACATATAGTGCATAAGGTACTAGTGGTATTTTTTCCAAGGGCCAGGGAAAAAATATGTCTATTGCCATTTTTATACTGGAGGTGCATTATCTTTGTGGACAAACTTGGGCAAACATTTGCAGTTTGCCTAGTTACGTGTATGTCTCTAGTATAAAGATGGACTCAGGACACATTATTTGTCTAGACGAACTATCCTATGAAATTTGCCTTAAACAACCCACTATGACAGATAGTTTGTCTAGACGCATAATAAATCTTGTCCTCTTCTTTACATTAGAGACACATAACCAGGCTAACTACAAATGTATGCCCAAGTTCATCCAGACAGATAGTGGACCTGTAGTTTAAAAATGACAAATGACATATTATTGCTCCCAGCCTCTCATAAGTGACCATTGGACAGATAATGGAGCAGAACTTTGGTGATAAGGTGTTGTAATATTACCGCATTCTTGGGTTCAGTACAAGGGACAGACACTTCCCCATGTGAAGGACTGTATTTTTTCTCAAAATTGTCTTTTCACTTGAATTAAATAAATAAAGCATTGGGTAAGTCTCTGCAGTTATCTTGTGCTTATGAGACAAAATTTTGGCCCAATATAGTCTAAGCTCTTGCAAGTGACCACGTCCTGTAAGCGACTGCCGAGGCTTGACATTTTGGGTGGTCACTGATAAGAGCTTTGACTCTATTTAATTTTAAAGTCAAGTTCAAGCAAGTCAAAGTTGGGTCACTCAGCTCAGCCATTTTGTCACTCCAGTGTTCCTGTTTGTATTTACACTGTTGCATGTGTAAACCAGGACCAGAACTCTGCATCACATTAAGGGCTACTTTGCACATAGTTTAGACCTAAATTATATGGTAGAAGGTATAATTCAGGTGGCTTTAATTTACTGTCTGCTGCATGTACAACCCTTAATTTTGGTGAAGACCACCATTCCCAACCCAGTAGTTTAAATCCTTATAACTTAAGTTGCCATTCCATAGCAAAGGCTTCGATTTCATGGCTGAGCTCTTGGAACTTCACACTGCTCTTGAAACAGCAATCATGCTTAGCATGCACCATGTTTATGTATCAGGAACATAATTTTCATTTCTTATGGTAACATGAACTGGAACTAATAACCAAGCTGGAGATTTTGACTCCTAAGGTTTGTTTGCTTTGTAAAAAATTTGTCTGATCTTTATTCTAATTTAACAATGGAATACATTTTTTTTTTAGGTTGAGTACACTGAAGTTGATGTTAAGTTGGCAAATCTGACAGATGATGAAATATCTGATGATGAAATCATGAGAACCACTTCACGATTGTCACCAGTCCCTATGCCAATGGAGACTGAAGAGCAACGTGAAGTAGAAGAGGAGGAGGAAGAGGAAGATGTGCCAGAAGGTAGGTTTCCTGTGCTTTGCAGCACCTCTTAACAGGTAATCAAAGCATGTTACACCAAGAGAGAAATCTGAAGTCCAATCAACCAGTGTTCTGATAAGGGTCTTCCAGATTTATATTCAGGTTTTCCTGAAAGGTTGTTCCATAGAATTGTGAAAATGTGTGTGACAATCTTTTTTTCAAATGTGGTTTCAGTTAATTTTATAATTGCACTAGCCAGTTATTTTCTAACTAGGTGATTTTATATCCCGGGGTATCCAATGGATGGAATCAATAATCGATATCAATAAATACCAATCGATATCAATTAATCAATTGATATTGATAATCCATGACCAATCAATGGCAAAGATTCGTGTGGTTATCGATTGGTGGCCGAGTTGTCCATGATGGTTCACAACTTTAAACGTGTTGCCGCGTTCTCCCCTCTTCTTGTTTGCACTTCACCGACATTCACCTGAAAACGGTAAAGATGATAGCCTTTGACGATGCACTTTATATTCAGTAAAGCTTCCCACCTGGACGTCTTGCATAGACATTTTGAGAAGGAAAGGCAATGATAATGGGTAAGAGGGTAGTTCAAGTACATGTGCAACAGGGTATATTCTTTCCACTGAGAAGACTGGTTGGAATTGTTTTACCAATTTAGTCCCTGGGGCTTCCTAAAAATGGCAATGATCGGACATGTAGCATGCGTGACGCCTGTTTTGAGGTCCTGTGCCAATCGATGAACGAGTTTTTTGTGGTTATCGATTGATCATCGATTGACCGATATAGCAATCGATACCAATTAAGTAATTTTATTGATCGATTGGTTTTCCGATCATCGATTTCCATTGATGGGATACCCCAGGTTTTATTTTTATCTAGTTCGTTTTTTTTAACTAGGTGATTTTAATTTTTATTTGGTTCATATTTTTCAAACTGGGCTGAAATTCAAAAATCTATGGTGGGTTCTTTTACTAGGGAATCATTTGATAGTAGTCCAGGTCAAATTAACATGTTTCAAGCTCTACTCTTTTTTAATTAACACCAACCCTTTAGTTCTTTAGTTTATAATTAAGCCTTAATCAATAGTGCACAGGAAAGCCTCTTATCATGAGTCATACCACGTTTTTTTATTTCCTCTAAATTCTGCTTGCTAAAAAAGCAGGCCACTGATTTGGTACATTATGCATATATGTATGCAGGGTCGTTCTGCGAAGTATCTACAATGGAACCTCTATATAATGAAGTGCTAAGGGACTGGCAAATTGTGTTTACTATGACAAGGTTTCGTTGTATCAAGGTTCTTTTCCATCCATTTTACTACTGCAAATGGGGTTAAGAGAATCATTTGTTATATCAAGGACTTCATTGTATAGAGGTTTGCCAAACCAAAGTTCTACCGTACTATGGACGCGGAGAACAAATTTTCAATAAAAGCGTTGGTTATTTCATATAATCTGTGTTAATAATATTACCAACAGGACTTGAAGGTGCAGCTTTCCAGAGTAGATTACCATTTGACAAGATGACTTCTCAAGAGGCAACTTGTTTTCCAGATGTCTCACAAGGACCTCCACCAGTCCAGAAGCAGTTTCTTTACATGAGGAATAGAATGGTATACTTACATCTTATAAAACTTTGATTGATGATTATTTTTTTAACTAACAAGAATTTTAAAAAAAATTAAAACCGCGCTTTTTTAACTCTTTTGCGCTCACAAAAACATTACGTAATATTTAGCAACAACGTTTTGCGAGAAAACATTACCCGGAAACAATTTAAAAGATGGTTAGGACTTCATAAATATTCTTGTTTTTCGGCTATTTCAACTTCAACAAAAAGAGAAAACAAACAGCGGTTACAAACATAACAGTAAGGTTTCGCATGGTATATTTAACTTGACATTTCGTATGCTACAACATACATTTTCAGAAGTGACGGTTACAAAATATGACGAGATTTAAAAAGACTTGTTCCCATATCTCAAACCGCCCTTGGATACCTTGTGATTCGTACACAAAGTAAATACTGATTATAGGTCTAAGCACCGAAAATACTGATTAGGGTTAGGGTTAATGCAAGGGGTTAACGGCTTCTTTATAGCATTCAGTTTTCCGATTTGGTACTTAAATTAAACCAGATTTTCTCGGTGGTCTAGTGGTTAGGGTGGAAGACTGCCGTGCTAGGGCCCCGGGTTCAAATCCACCTTGTCACAACGAAAATTTTTTTCCTTTAAAAGTGAAGAGACTTGCACTTTGACAACATTTGTTGAGCAGAAACTAAGTCTCTGTGTCAAGAAACTTAGAAATTTCATGCAAGTGTACGTGAATAGGGAGAGGGCGGTTTGAGATATGGAAACATTCTTTGCATGAGACGGGTCTAGCGTTACTTGTAATCGGAGAATTTTGTTTATGTCTAAGGATAAAATACCTTGACCTTTCAAACGACTATCAATTTACTTATGTTAAAAGGGTTTTTCACGAGCGCTAAGACTCAAGTTTTAACTTTTTTTCCCCCGGAAAATTCCATCATTGCTTCTAGCGAAGTAAACACAATCTTACATTTATCACCGTCAGTGTGTTCCATGGCCAGACGTAATACCTTTATAGCGCATTGAATATCCCCTTCGAAAGTGAACAGAAACAAAAATTCCAGATTACAAAATCTTCTGTTTCGCATGCAAAACGAAAATACAGCTTAAGTCTAGATAATTTCAGCCTTAGTAGCCAGTAACTGGTCCTAAGTTACATTCTTTATCCTTGCAAATGTCCTGATGTGCATCTCCAACGGAGTTTGGCCCAATTTTGACCAAATAAACATTTCTCACAGACGGCCATGTTCTGTCTGAATAGTTAATTTGCTAACTTGACAAAATGCTCCTGAGGGGGGATATGACGAAAAGAGCTGAGAAATGGCCTGTAATTGGCTGATGATGACATCATCCGGAGACAACAATTGGCCGAGTGAGTCGGAGTTTGGGTCTGCTCACCGACAAAACGAAAAAAAATAAACCGAAGGCAGAGCAAGAAACCGCCCAGCCTACGGCTGCGCGGTTTGATTAAGTCGTTAAAATTTGTAAACAAGGAGATAATATTGTCAGTGAATTCACCAAATCAAAATCTTAAGATATGCATATGTCCTTCCATTATTAATAATATCCCAATCATATTGAAGGCTGTACATGTGCAATTGTCTTTCTTGTGTAATAATACATTTAAGCAATTATCACTAATTTGAGTTTTTGTTTTGTTTGCAATAAAGCTGCAACTATGGGTTGAGAACCCACGTCAGCAGTTGACCTTGGAGTATGCATTGTCACAACTGGAACCTCCACAAAATAGTTAGTACCTGCTAAATATGTTATGTCAGTACTCTTTCTGTATTCTGTGTGTTGGGCCACTGTCTTTTAGTTGCTTCCATTTTATCTGTACAGGCTGTATGTGTATCATTGTTTTGAGGGTTATTATATGCTAAACATGTCAAGAAAACTAGTTACACTCTTTCTGTTACTTTGTACACAATGTGCATTGTAAAACCCCTCAACAGGGCACTGGGGAATTTTTATGTTCGTTGTAATGATAAGCTGCTTAACTGCAACTCTACTAGTGATGCTGATTGCTGTGATCAGTAAGCAAAAATTATGCTGATATCTGGGTTGACAAATACATGTATCATGTTACTCCAGTTATTCAGTCTGTAGCCAATTGCAAGTGTGCCATTGATTTAATGTCTGAAAGCTTTCATTTGTCAAGTTACAATGTATTGAGCAATTCCAGAAAATATCCATACCCATACCACGGCCAGCTTTTCAGATTTCCGAATGGGAGGGGGGGTTCACGATTATGGAATTTTGAGGGCATGGGAGGTATTTACAATTGGAAATCCGAAGGCATGGCATGGGGGATTTCACAGGTGGGATTTCTGGAGTAGAAAGTGTAGAGTGAGTTCCTTGAAAACGCTATCGTTGTGGACTTTTATAGTTCATAAATAAACCACAAATGTATGACCGCGGAAGCAGAAGACAAGCATCAATAGATCAGATACATGTTTATGCTCATAACTTACAGCAGTGAGCAGTAAAATGTGGGTTTAACATTTACCTTGATTAATTTGTTGTCACATGAATAATAATTATCTGAAAATATATCTTACTGCTGGCTAATTTCTTGTTACTCACGTCCGATAAATAGTAAAAAACTCGCACTGGTCCCTCGCTTCCAAGGAACGCCTGCCAGATTATTAAGCATTTTTGGACACTACATGAAGCATATGAGTTGAGAACACTTTTGGTGCACACTACATGACATATAAACAGACACAACGAGGAAAGATCAAAGACTCAACGGTATTTGCCCACCGAAAGATTTTAACAGTCTGATTTTGAGCTATTTTGCTTTGTTAACATCAAAACAGCACAAGAAAACAATAAGGAGTGAAACTACGAGAAGTAGTTTTTATTTTTATAGCCAAATTCAGACTCAAAAAGGATTTTGCACAGCCTGGCCACTAGCAGTAGGTTCCTTGTCGCCTGGCGCCGCTAGATCACAGCCTTGAGGAGGGATACATGTAAATTCATGTTCGTTTGTTCATAGAGCCATTGCTAAGTCAAAAATATACTTCCAAAAATAAACCAGAAATTCTGAAGGGGAGGGGGGACTCACAATTATGGAAAATTTTCTGAGGGCATAGGGGGGTAATGCATTTTGGAATTTCCGAAGGCAAGGGAGATTAAAACATGGAAGCCGTCCGTGGTTGGGTATGGATATTTTCTGGAATTGCCCATTTACCCGATCACATTTCATAATTTTGTCACAAAACCTTTTTAAAATGGTGTCTACAGAGTGAAAAACACCCTGCAATAGATACCCATTTACTGAAAATCATGGATTTTGTTTGAACATGCTTCTATTTTCCTTTTAGATGACCTGAAACTTGCCTCTAGAGTACATGCCTTCCTTTCAAGATATGGTTTGATAAACTTTGGAGTTTACAAGGTCCTTAAAGGTCCACCAAAGTGTAAGTGGTACAGGGTATTCATTGATGGTTATTTTGTTAGTTAACAATTAATTAACTAGAGACAGCTGTGTGATTGATAACTTACAAAATGTTATTGCGAGGTCCAGTTGGAAGAATTATTACGCTGGAAGGGATAACATACCTTGATAGAAAGTCATAAATAACTTACAAGGGACACGCATTTCTGAAATAAAAGAAGAACTTTGTCCCAAGCAGGATCCTGCTCAGGACACAAAGTTTTTCTTACATTTCAGAGATGCATGTCAAAGGTCGCTTACAATTACGGTAAGCGACCTTTCACAAGCGCCTTGTTTCTAAGGCTTTCCTGGCTCAAATAGTTTCTATTCTACTTGATAACAAACATTTGAGGGATGGCAGCAAGGTCTGTGCAGAATAGGTCTGGAGCTGTTCAGTAATCTTTCACCAGCTTCTGCCGGGCTGCTGGAGACCCACCCAAGTTATAGGTGTCATGAAATTAAAGGTGATGTCTTGCAATTTGCCTTGTAGTGAACAAGTCCCCTAAAGTGATAGTTGTTGGTTCTGGAATCTCAGGCCTCACAGCAGCACGACAATTACATTCTTTTGGAATTGATGTCACTATTGTTGAAGCAAGGGCAAGTATCTCTTTCATTCACCAAATTTGTGTGACTGTGTTACGCATGACAGGAAAAAATGCTGTTTGACAACAAGGGCTTGTCTGTTTTTCCTTTCTGTTATTCCTGGTTTCATTCTCTGCTGATGACAGTTTGCAGAATCTTTTTATTGTCTTCTGTGGACATTTGTTATATACATGTTTATTTTCTCTACTATTTTTACACAATTTTAGTGTTTTTTCAAATTGAACCTTTGTATTTGGCATAATAATATATAGGACATGAAAGGTTAAATGTGTGGTGGCATTGCCTCTTTAATCTTTTTGCAGGAACGTGTTGGAGGAAGAGTAGCAACATTCCGTAAGGGCCAGTTCATCGCAGATCTTGGAGCCATGGTGCTGACTGGGCTAGGTTAGTGCAATCACATTTTGACATCCTGTAAATTCACTTTGTCTTTAGAAGACTCTACTATGTCCATCCAAAACCTTTTGCTTGATGAGCAGCTATACTTGTATATTCATAAAATTAATGCAGTGCGTTAGTCCTTTATACTACATTAACATCTTTCACCGGTGATGTTCTTGTTCATTATGAAGTCTATTTTTGTTAGTGGGAGGCACAGTGGCCTCATAGTTAGTGAGCTCATCTCTAGATTGAGTGATCCAGGTTCGAGTCCTGACCAGGGACGTGGTGTTACAGTATGTTGTTGGGCAAGACACTTTGCTCTCACAATTCCTCTATTGACCAAGGTGTATGAATAAGTACTGGCAAATTTAATGCCAGGATGTAACCCTGCAATGGACTAGCATCCCATCCAGGTAATAGTAGAAGTACTCCTAGTGGCTTTGTACTACAGAAATCTGATTCATATGCGGACTTTATCTCTTTTGTATATTTTGTCAAGAGTTCTTCTTATTGTCTTGTAGGTGGAAATCCCTTAACAGTGATGGCTAATCAAATCAGTATGGAGCTGCATAAGATAAGACAAAAGTGTCCATTGTATGAAACTCATGGAAAGTCGGTATGTGTACGACATGAATACGGTGCACACATTTTCTTGAAATGTAAAAGCAGTTTGCTGAGTATTCATGAATCTCCTTAGTAGACTAGCCAATTGCAAACAAAACCCTAGAAGAGTATGATGATTCCAAAGTATCTCTTTGATGAGTACATTCATTGCATCTGTTTATTGAATAATGAAAAAAATCGACAAAATTTAAGCCTAACACTCTTGCACTCTGCTCTGAACAAAACTGTCACTGTCCTAGTGATTAGGGACGTTCGCGCCCAAAAACTTCCCACGCACAGATTTTCTTGAAACTATGACTGCAGGTAGAAAATGATTAGATTAGATGAAAAACATAAAAAAAATCAGGGGGTCACCGAACTCGTTTTGAAAATAAGGCACAGCACAGACCTTAGCATTTCTAGGATTTCCAGTCATTCGAGGCAATTCATTACTTAATCGGCATATATTTAAGTTGAAGAATCATATCAAAGTTATTTGTGTTTAACACAGCATATATAGGCCTATTTGGTAGATCTTTACTACATATGTCATTAAATCAGCTAAAATTAGCCTTTAAAACTACATCTTCTAAGTCACGCACACCTGTGTCCATGTACCAATTCGACCCTATTTGAATAGTATATGAGAAATAATTAAAACTTCCCATGTACAGATTTTTTTTTGTTTTTTATACTTATAATGGAAAGAATCAGAAAAAGGAAGTGATCTGCCGAAAAAAGAGTGGGGGTCTCTGAGCATCCAACAAAAATATTCTCCCACTAAGATAATGCAAAGGTCATCAGCTCTATATTTTGTCGAGTTTTCGACTTGGTGTGCGCGCTTGAAAATGACGTGGCACGTGCGTGCCCAATGAATAGCGTGTGCATTAGAGATGCACAGTAGCAATGGGCGCAAACGTCCTTAAATTGACAAGGAAGGTGCATTACCCAATTGTCATTTTTACAGAGATGGAGTATTTAAGGTATCAATGATGTAATTGGAAGGAATATTTATGTACTTCACATCATTTATACTGGGGACACCCCTGAATGCATAACTGATACACACCATGTGTTAATGTGCTTGTCTGGATTGATTACGCTGGATTCTCTGTAATAAAAGGTCTGACAGGGCTGTCAGTAGAAGCACCTGGCTACGGGTGCCACAGGCCACTGAGTTTTGCCTTTGGGCAACTGGGAAAAGTTACTTTTTTCATGTAAGCAAGCTCAAGCAGTCACCAAGGATTTCATGATTAGGAACCTTTGTGCTTGTTATAATTTTTCTTAGACCACAGCACTGTCTGAAATTTGAAACTCAACTTGCCAGTTGCATTTCTCAAAATTGTGTACACTTAACATAATTTTCTATTATGCAGTGACACATAGTTTGTTGTGGTTTGTTTTAAATTGCACTTGTTTAAAGATCGCTCTTTTGTGTACTACACTTTTTCCTAGGTCTGTAACTAAACGCTGTAAGGTACAACTCAAAAGCAATCTAGAATTTGTTGTCAGTCTTTAGTCTTATTCCAGATCCTTTCTGTGACTTCCAGTTCAGCACAGATTTACTAATGTTTGCTTACATTTTCTTGCTACTTGGCCAATTATTATTTTAAAACTATTCTTAAGTTGTATGATTGTAATTTTGGAGGCAGGAAAGTCACAGCGAAATTGCATGTGTTGTTTTTAAACAATTTTTTGTAGTCATTTAAACTTATGTTGTTAAATATACAGTTAACGTAGCAAAATCCAAGAACAGGAAAAATCCCTTGAAACTTACTCTGGTTACTGTATAATGTTACAAATTTTAAACTACTAGGCCGGGTTGTTCAAAGCCTGATTAAGCTAACCCAGGGTTAGCGAGAATTTTTATTTCAGTTTTGTAACTTTTTGGTGAGGTGTTCTGTTTATATTGTTTAGCCTTCAGTTTTGACCTGTAGTAATCTCAAACTACACCAAACGTTAGAGGCGAAAGACATTTTTAAATAAGAAAACGTAGAGCTTCAGTTGACGTTTAACCCTGGGTTAACGTTAACCGGCTTTCGAACAACCCGGCCCAGGATAATATATCATCTCATAAGATAACTTAATAAACATAAAATAATGTGAACGTAAAGCAATTCCACACTTAACTAAATAGTTTTTAGTTTGTCAGCTGTTAAGTTTAAAAATAAACATTAAAAAGTTGTCAGACATGAATAAAAAAGTTAAGTGTGGGCCATCGGTACATGTACAATGCATTTCACTGTTAAAGTTAAGAAAACATTTAATAATGGTGACTACTATATATGTTGTCCTGGAATGCCCGATTGGAAAATTACTTAAAAGTAAATAAATGTACTTTGAATAAATAAACTTTTGTGCAATCAATCATACAATCAATTTTATTTCTATTTCTCATAACAAAAAATTTAAGTTTATGTTGACCCGCAGATAGCAAATTCGCTATTCGAGGCAGGTCAATCATCAACAAACTTTAGTTACAATATTAAGTAAATAAATGCAATGTTATTGCATTGAAGCCTGGCTTTACCAACTTGCAAATTGTTGAAATTTTTAACAACCATAGGTTTAACATATACTTAATTTTCTCCTGAAGGGCCCGCTTGAAAAGAAGGCCAACAGCAGGCTTGCAGCAGTCAGGGTAGGCATTCTTTTCTTGTCATCTGGTGTAAAATGTTACACCATTCATTGTACATGTACCTTGGACTCACATTACATGCTTTCCAGGGGTTTTATTAAGGGCAGAGCACTGAGCAAATTGACAGTATGCTTGGATGATTTTGTCTGCCTCGTTTGACAATCTAGAGGGAATGTTTTCTTGTAAAGAAGTTTGGTTCAAAAAGCTTAAATTGTGTATTTGTCAAAGTCAGTTGCCCTCCAGCTGAAAAAATTAATAAAACCTCTGAGTACGTTCACTCTCATGAATCTAAACACAAATGTCCGCACCTATTCAGAGCTTTTTCTCTTTAACATCAGCTTTGTGATTTTCTGATTAGTCTGATCTATCCTCTGTATAACATTACATTTCCTCCAGGAGCTTGAAATCATTAAGTATGGCTAAGCCAAGTAACCATGTGGTGACATTCACTTATTCGTTGTCAAACTTCATACGCTGGTTGACTTACACGTTGCTCTTTTAGTTGGGTAACCGTCATCTGGACCACCAACCAATGCAAAGTCATAAATAAATATTATTAAAGCTAGGAAAATTCCACTGGCTTTGCATAAAGAACTTTTTTAGTTGAAATCTTAAAATTGTCAGTTGGTTGGGCTTGTCCCCTTTAATGTTAACTTGATGGGGACATTAAGAAGCCCACAATTTTGTTCCATGCAAGAAAAAGATGTTTCTGGTTTTGAGATCTGATCTGATTTGTTAATCTCTCTCATACATAACCAAACTGCAATAAGGTATATTATCATCATCATCATCATCATCATACTTACATGTAATCTATTTTTTAAACTTTAAAAGCAGTAGCAGAATTTTAAAGAGTACATGTATGTAGGACAATGGGTTGCTTTGATTCTGTACCTTGCCTTGCAATGACATTGCTTTGTAAGTTGCAATAAACATTGCAGGCTAGCTAGGTCTGTCACATGCAGGGATTTTTGAGTACATGTAAGTGCTGACCACTTTCTAATTTCCCTGGCTAAGGTAGCTTATCACTAACTGAAATAATTTCACTATGGGAAGGAGGCAGCATGGCCGAGTGGTTAGAACGTCGGATTTGAAATCCGTAGGTCGCGGGTTCAAATCCCATTTTGATCGCTAGCTGATGTTGTTCTCGGTAGCCCCGAGTTCAACTTCTCAGCTGCTCTTGCAAATAGCCAACTGGTCTGCCTCCCGCCAGCTGGGATTCTTAACCTAGTTACGTTTATTTGAATATTAATTTATCATTGTCTGTTTGCATTGGTCCTGAAAAGCCCCAATGGGGAGTGGCCAATTATGTATACATACATACATGAAACCTCAGTTTGGCTGGTTAATGAGCATGCTAAGTTTTTGTTCAGCTGCATCCCTGCATGTGTGTTGTAATAGGCAAAGTTGTTGTGAGACAAGTAACCACAACAGTCACAGAAAGCAAAACTGTAATCTCAGTTCAGTTCTTGGGAATGGTGTTGAAACACTTGCATAAAAGATTGTGTAATTAATGTGATCTACATGTCTGTAGGTGCCAAAAGAGAAAGATGAAATGGTTGAGAGGGAGTTCAACAGACTGCTTGAAGCCACATCATTTATATCACATCAGCTGGATTTCAACTACATGCACAGCAAACCTGTGTCCTTGGGGCATGCCTTGGAACTCGTGATCAAGTGAGTAGTGGGTAGAGACAGTGCTTATTGAATGGGATTATAGTGTGTATCACAGAATGATACTTTTTTATTTTCTGATTGGAATGTACTTGGATTTCTATCATTTTATCTTCTTCACTATTTTGCCATCTAAAACTTGATTTGGGCAGAAACCACAGGGGTTTGGAGCCTGGGAGAAGTCAGGCTGTGACATGAAAACTAGAACATAGCTCTACATGGACTTTTTGTATAACTTGATATTTGGTTTAATCTGAATATTGTCCCTTAATTCAGGATGCAAGAGAGACAAGTAAAGGAACAGCAGATTGAATATGCCAAAAAGATTCTGAAGATTCAGGAGCAGCTTAAAACAAGTTTAGCGCAGGTACAAAACGTTTACTTGGTATAGCTAGTAAACTTGTGCCTAAACTGTAAACTAGTTCCTCAGGAGTTTCAAAAACTGAATTTACAGATCATTTTTTGACAGGATGGTTATACTATGAGTAAATGATTACAAAATGACAAAGACTCCACCACACAAGGAATTCACACTATAGAGTTTCATTCCTCCCTGTTCCTGTTTTTTTTTGTTATTTTTTTTCAAACCTATTAATACCCAGTGATCTCTTTCTCCCCCCTTTGTAATGTGACAAATCAGCAAAGATTTTCAGGAATTTTTTAGACCTTTGTACCTAAAACTACCTTTTTTACACTCCATAAACCTAGAAGAGATACTTAGGGAATGTTCTGATGTTACTGTAGCGCTCATACCTGTGGAAGCAATTTCCACTGGGCATTTGCAGTGACATGTTGTATACTAAAGAAACATGAAAGAGGCAGTTTGAAACTGCATGGAAAAACATAACTGTAGCATCGCTTAAATTCCTATACTGGTGGATTTTCTATTGCTGTCTGTGTTCAGTCTGTCCTTTTAACTCATATGATATTTGGTTACCTCTAGATGGTGCAGATAAAAGAAAAAGTAAAGCAGACCCATAAAGAATATCAAGATGCACTCAAGGTCAAAGAACCAAGGTAACATTACAGTCCATTTCTATAGCTCTGTACATGAGATACTAGCACGATTATGCTACTTTCAAATCCATAACAAAATAAAGTCTATACCCGGTATTTATAAAACTATGTATTTATGAGCAATGTCAACAGCCGAAAAATAAAGAAATAAATATGATAGTCTTAAATGACCATTCCCCCAATGGGCTCACCAGAGACAATGAGAAAAAAACCAGCAAAAACCAGAGCATGTAAATTGATAACATAACAAGGTAAAAACTCCTAACTTGCAGGAGACTGACCAGTTTGCTATTTAAGAGTGTGTTTGAGCTGTTGAATTTAGAGCCACTGAGAACAGCACCATGTGAGCTAGTAGCCAGAATAGGACTTGAACCTGTGACCTAGATTTCAAGTGTAGTGCTTTACCTACCACTCACCACTTTGCTTCCAACTGATCAGAGAATATTACACTAAATGTGTGACTTTATGCTGATGATTGTGCTTGATTCACAGATTCCTTTTTTATCTTACAAACTGTAAGACACTGGTTAGAACTTAAATGGTACATATTTTCTTAACAGGGACATTACATCGGAGTTCTTGGTGAAGAGCAAGTTAAGGGACCTTAATGCTCTTTGCAGGGTAAGGAAATTTTTACTGGTGTTCATTTACTTGGTATATTAATTAAACACCACTGACACATAGTTCTTACATTATTAAGCAAAGGCTGGTTTCCACAGATCAAAGATCAGTAGTTGCTGCAATGACTAAAGAAAAAATTGAGCTGCATGCATGTATCCTTACAACTATTACATTCTGTATGATTGCTACAGTCCCTTCGGAATGAATAGGGACCTTACGCAAAACACGACGGCAACGGCAACGAGAACGCCACCAAACAAAAGGTTTAATGAGCAGAACAATAGCTGTGCACGTGCGTTATAATTCTTTGTACATTTCTTTGCCGTCCCCTACAAAACGACAACGTGAAATGACCAACTTCAGCGTTGTTTGGAGAACGTGAACCATAACGGCTAATTTTTCGTATTTCTCTTTGGAACTGAACGCATTCGTAACATATTCAGTTGAGGCATGTTTTAATACCAACAAATACACTGAATAGATCTCAATAAATGCGAAATTTCGAAGTAAAATAAAAACACATTTTTTAGTAGGCGTCGTCCTCGCCATCGCCGTCGTATATGCGTAAGGTCCCTAATAAATGCTGAGAGGACCTGGACCAGGCATTATACTGATGCAGAGTAATCTTTAACAAATAAAGAAGCCAGAGCTGTGTATTACACTGTGATGAGACATGGCGGCATTTGACAACACGAGGGAACAGTAGAAAACAAGAGCCGGAGGCAAGTGTTTTCTATATTTCTAGAGTGTTCTCATATGTCCAGAGTGTTTATAACAGTGTTATACACAGCTTAGGCTTCTACATTTTCTTTATGATATAGATTTTACACATGTCAAGCAAAACAATAAAATACACTTTTTCTGTGTTTTATACTCTGATAAAACATGGGGTTTTGACCAATCCGAGCGCACACTGGGTGCTATTTATATTATAATAGTATATAATATTATAACATGGTTGCTGCAGTCTCTGAATAACAGTTTCCATATGTTTGTATTAATCATTATGATCTTTAAAATAGAACCAAAGCCAGCATTAATAGCAATTTTTGACCTCTTAAATTCCCTTTTCTCTAAAGGAATATGATGAAATGGCAGAAGAGCAGCTCCGCATAGAGGAGAGGTTGGAAGAACTGGAGGACAACCCACCAAGGTATGTGTGTAGGTAACATGATTTTTAAGAAAAAAATTAAAGAAAGCGGGTACCATGGTTCAGTTGATAAAATTACTGCAACTCAACAAGTGTAACTTACATTATGAATGCAAGATGTGAGTTTTCATTCACTTGACTATGCCAAGAAATGTACTACATGTACATGTATGTGGAATATCACTGTGTTAAAATTAGGCCCAGTTAAAACAATGTTTATTAACAAGGTTGAAGGCATGGGACTTAAATGTACAGTATGTTTAGGCCTATTCCAAGTTCCATTCCAAGTCCCCTTGCTTGTCTGCCTCTGTTCCAAATGAGTCCTTATGCAAACTTTCCACTTGAAAATCAGTTTCATTTTCAGGAAAATGCTGGTATTACTATTGTACTCTTCCTATTACTATTACCCTAATTTGTGTTTATTATGTTTTCCAGTGATGTTTATTTGTCATCAAGAGATCGACAGATTCTAGACTGGCATTTTGCTAATCTAGAGTTTGCAAATGCCACGCCATTGACATCATTATCACTGAAGCATTGGGATCAAGATGATGACTTTGAGTTCAGTGGTAGTCACATGACTGTACGTAATGGCTACTCCTGCCTTCCTGCTGCTTTGGCTGAAGGACTTGATATCAGACTCAACACAGCAGTCAGACATGTCCGCTACAACAGAACTGGTGAGGATGGGAAGTAGGCTCGATTTCCACCCCGGGCTCCTTTCCCAAACAGTGGCTGGTAATCGAGCCTAGACAAATGCAAAGCTTCTCTTTTATTTCATGAAGTTCTAGCAAGCTTTCACCCACCTTAACAGACCTGCACAGATCTTTGTAAATATAAAATAAATGTTACTAAAAGTGTTGTTATTGCAGTGTTACTGTTACTCTTGATTGGCAAAGGACACTTGTGTTCGAACTCTCAACCTACAAATCTCAACCACACAACAGCATAGCAAGCTCAGGTACAAAAATAATGTATAATTGAGGACCGACCAGGGGTTTTTCATTTACCATCAGGTGTGGAAATAGTTACTCAGAGTACTAGCAAGTCGTCCATAACCACCACACAGACATTCAAGGGAGATGCTGTGTTAATAACACTGCCTCTTGGAGTGCTCAAGAGCCATCCATCAGGTGTCCAGTTTCACCCTCCCCTCCCTGAGTGGAAGACTGCTGCTATCCACAGAATGGGATTTGGAAACCTAAACAAGGTTAGTGAATAACACGGACTTTTACCTGAGGCATTTCTATAACTATAAAACTACTGAATGTATCTAAAGTGGTAGGTACTAGTAGTATAATTGTGTACATGTACCTGTTGGATTTTTTCACTTCACTCTGCCAACAAAACATAGCCTTTGTGCTAGACATACACTACACTACCAGCTTTGTGCAATCTCTCACTTTAACGCTAGTGACCAAGTGCTGCAGTACAGAATACCAGAATACTAACGATCATGGTATAGTGCCTTCTTCTGATCATTCCGCTAAAAGAAACTTTAACTGATAGTTTTTTCAGGAATAGATTTATCTATCCTTCATGTCCATGGAGTAAAAGTTTGGTTGTAAGTCGTAACAATTCTCTTTGTATGGCAACTTGATCACATACATAACAACGCCACTGTACATGTGGAGAACTTGTGTTACTTAATAACATCCTGCTTTGTTGACTGTAGGTGGTTCTGTGTTTTGATCGAGTGTTTTGGGATCCAAACACCAATCTCTTTGGTCATGTTGGAAGCACAACAGCTAATCGTGGAGAGCTTTTCTTGTTTTGGAATCTCTACAAGTCACCAGTCCTCATTGCCCTTGTGGCTGGGGAAGCTGCCAACAAGTTGGAGAATGTGTCTGACGAGATCATTGTTGGGAGTGCCATTGCAGTGTTGAAGGGGATATTTGGAAGCAGCGCTGTTCCTCAGGTATGTTGCTACATTATGTGTGTATATCACACTCAAACTGAGGCAGAGGACCTTTGTGACTTCAAAATGTGGCAGTTACCCAGTGTGTGGTGATGATGTGCATGACAAATAACAGGGGTATGGTCGTAGATTTTACGTGTCAGTGAATTTTTGCAAAAATATATCAAGGTTTGGAAAGGAGAAACAATCAAAGTGCTTAGAGTTCAAAGTAGACCATCATTGTCTATATATGTAGCAGAACATGACTTGTTCCTTGCTTTGTTACTTACAGCCTAAAGAGACAGTAGTGACTCGATGGAAGTCAGACGAGTGGTCACGAGGCTCTTACTCATTTGTTGCAGCAGGCTCATCGGGAAATGACTATGATCTGATGGCATCCCCAGTAGCCCCCCCAGCGCTAACAGGGATGCCACCAGGCAATCCTGCCCCGCCCAACCCTCCAAGAGTCTTCTTTGCTGGCGAGCATACGATCAGGAACTATCCAGCCACGGTTCATGGAGCCCTGTTGAGTGGTTTGAGAGAGGCTGGTAGAATTGCCGACCAGTTTTTGGGACTACCTTATGAAGTGAATAGAATTGGTCAGCCCCCTATGACACAGGCATAACAACAATCAAAGGCATTTGATGTGAAGAAAGAGGGACGCATTCACTTGCTGCTTGTAACAGAAGGCTCAACCTTGCCAGTGGAAGAGTTATCATTGTGAGCATCTTTGTTAGCCAGTCTTTTTGCAGCTTATTTGGGCTAACTGTTGATGACACCTAGTCTCGTTAAGTTGTATATTACCGGATTTTGGACATGAAAACCTATCCCTTCTACACAAATCTGTCAAATGTAGTGTACTAAGAAATAGGTGTCATCAAATCACCGTACAGTAGAAACGCGTCATACACAAACATCTTATTTATATTCACATAGCAGTTGCATTTCCAGTCTCTACTCGTCCGGCCCTTGGATCAAGGATTAGACCAGGAAGAAGAGAAGTTTTGAGAATGAGGTTCCCTCAGAGTTGACAGATAGCTTGTTAGGTGACTAGAAATGTAACCCATCGTCAAGTCACTTTACATTGCTGGATTATTCAAGGATAGAACAAGCAAAAGATGGCAAATAATTCGGATGAGCCGAGGATGTAAGCACGGCTTTACCTCGGGTTACGTGTTCTGGACAAATACTGGGAAAAACTGAAACTTCAGATATCCTGGTCTTTGATCACCAGTTTGTAAATTTTCAAGTGTACAGCTCTCTTTTTCAGAAATTAACAGATAACTGACCCAAAGAAAGCAGCAGTAATTAAACGTATATACGTAATGCTCTTTCAGCAATCTTTGGCCTATTGCCATTTATTTTTTTCGTTACACCACTTTCTGTATGCCAAATATTTTTGATTTCGTCTTAATGAAAGGGATGGTACAATGCTACCTGCGTAATCCCGTCGACCATGTCAGAACATGAAGGGGCATTCAACAGTTGTCGACCAAACTTTTAAACTTAACTAATACAGTGTTAGCAAACCGAGATAAGTAATTGAAAGTTCTGGGATGATAACTTTAATCTCAGTGTCCATTTATGTATGTCTGATGTATGCTCTTAGTTATGTACCTTCCAGCACTATCATTTAGTCACATCAGTAATCAACAGTTGTAATATATGTGGTAAGGATAATTTAGTAGTTTCAACTTTCTTTAAGTTCAACTTTACTGATTAACATTTTTGTAACATTAACTGGTCACCATACTCTTTTCAAAGTCTTTTTGGAAGACAAATCAACTCTATAACACTCTATAGTTCACTATTCAATGTGTGACTTCATTATTAAAAAATGTAGATTATTATTTATTTCAAATAAAAAAAAAGAATTCGTACTGAAACAGTTGCTTCCATTCAGTTTAAGTTGGCTCAAAACAGTTTCCAGCACATTCCAAGACTTAGATTTTGATGTGTCATTATAACCACTCTTTATCAATTGATGCTAGATTCATGGTATTAAAAAACCGCCCAATCACTGGTGAGCACGTTGGTATTATTTTCGTGACACAGTAGGTTACCATAGCAACACTGACCTGCTACAAACACCCTTAATGTCAGCTTTAAGCGCTTATATTTCAAAAACGACACGGTGAAATTTTTTCTTATTATAGAATTATGATAAGCAGGATAAGGTGCAACTTTTGGCGAAGTTTTAAAAAAATTCTGTACATGGGGTTCAGAGCCACCTTAAATTTTCGCGAATTTAAGGTGGCTCTGAACCCCATGTACAGAATTTTTTAAACTTTGCCAAAAGTTGCACCTTATCCTGCTTATCAAAATTCTATAATAAGAAAAAATTTCACCGTGTCGTTTTTGAAATATAAGCGCTTAAAGCTGAAATTAAGGGTGTTTTTAGCAGGTCCTAGTATTGCTATGGAAACCTATTGTGTCACGAAAATAATACCAACGTGTTCTCCAGTGATTGGGCAGTTTTTGATACCATGATTGCAGCATCAATTGTTAAAGAGTGGTAATTATAACCCATCAAAATCTACGTCTTGGAAAGTGCTGGAAACTCTTTTGAGCCACCTTAATCAAGTATGTGAGTGTACTCTGTTCTCGGCTCTCAGTGTCGTCAAGGGTCGTTAAAGGAACTTCATTACCCACTTCAACCAGATGAGTATAAATAATACTCAAAACAATACAAATGACTTGAGTTATAAAGCGGTTTTTCACTTTTGCCGGATGTAATATATATATCTTATTAGACGTTTTGTTGTGTAGTATCGCTGAGTATTTTTACGAGTTGTGCCGTATTTTGGCGAGCCCGTAGGGCGAGTCAAAATACAAATAACGAGTAAAAATTCTCAGCGATACTACACAACAAAACGTCTTATGAGAGATTTATTATCCAACAAGCCAAATTGGTATGTTTGTGCGAGCGAATTTCGTGGATATTTATTTACAGGGAATGCGTGACAGAAGTTTGCGGAGCGGAACGGAATTGTCGCGGGAAATCCAGCTAACTGATTGGTGAACGGCAGGAAACCTGTCTAACGGGTCCTCTGGAGTACAAATACCGCGTGATATTTGTACTCGTCTTAAGCGATATCAGTATCTGGGCAACTGCGCACCTACCCCTCCCCTAACCCAGCATGTTATGATAAGTTAATAAGTTAGTGTTACTGTTGGGTTAGGGGAGGGGTAGGTGCGCAGTTGCCCAGATACTGATATTGATTTGTGTTACTATTGCTAACGACTGGTAAACTGTGCATTCATAGTCCCAGGTTTCTTGCGTTCAGGCACAGAACGAATATTGTCCAATTTTTGAGGCTGGTTAAGAACACGGATATACAGGAGACAAACCTATAACTGTTCAATTTATACAACAGTTGCAATATATGAAATCTCCGTTATTAAACTAATATCAGTTGATTTTTTTCTTTCATATTTTTTCAAGAAAAGAAACTTCAGAGCTTTGTCTCTTCGGCAACTTTAAATCCTATTTCCGAGTTGCCTTTTGCCTGTGTCAATCATGCAATACCAGTCTTACGTCGTGCAAAACTGAAATCATATGAAAATGTGTTCCACCAACAGGGTTATTTTGATAAACGGGGCACAGGCTTGCCATGCGTATGTTATCGTGCTTATTATGAACGGAGTGTTTTTAAAACCAGGTAGGTAGTTATTCCTTACTATTGTGACATCGAACTGTGAAGACCTTTTAACATAGTACCAGAACTATCCCAGAGTTGTTTTTTATATATATTTAAAAACACTCCTAACGTGTGAGACTACTTAAATGCTGATCATAGAAGTCAACCTACAGGTTGTTCTAAAGCATGCCATTTAAAGTGAGGAAGAAATATTTCAAACATAATAGGTTTGAAAAAACCCAACGGGCGGGAGGAAGACCAGTTGGGTATTTACAAGCAAGACCGAGGAGTTTAACAAAGGTCTACCAAGAAACAACTCCAGCTTAGTGGTCAGAGCAGAACTTGAAGCCACGACCCAGTCCGGAGTTCAAGTCCGGCGCCCTAACCCCTTAACGGCGGTAAATCTGACCCTGCTCGCAGAGCCCTTTGAAGATCGCAGTGACTCTTTCAGGCAGGTTATAAAGGAAAGAAAATAGGATGTTGGGTGGTACTGAAACAGGTCGAAACAACTGTCCAAACAAAGTATATTTTCAGTCAAAAGTGGTAGAATACCCATTTTCAAAGCAAGGGAACATTTCAATAGCTGACAGTCGCAAAAAAGTTGCTCCACTAAGAATCGTTCTCAAGAACTGCAGAGTTGCTGGATCATGTCTGAAAATGCCCACGAGGGAGCACGAGATATCACTCGTGAAAATGCGCTAACGTCATCATTAAACAGGTGTATGCGCAATAAAAATAAATGATCGAGGATGATTTAACACAAACCATTTATTTCTCAATAGCATCCTGACAAAAATAAAAATGTTTGTGGACTCTGCCTGGAACTGATTCATACTCGATGCCAAGCTCTCTCAGTTAGTTGGGGCGCAGAATGGAAAACGGCAAGTGAAAAAGGAGGGAAGAAGCCTCGCTTCCCAGCTCTTCTTACTTACTTATTTTACTCGCTCGTCGTTTTTGTGCTACGCCCCAACTAACTAAACGCCTGGAAGAGGCTATTGGCAGGGGTGTCTCTCCGAATGGAGCAGTCGGATGTAACTTCTCGTGCACCACAAGAGCATGTACCCGTCCCGGTCTACACTAAGCCAGAGGAATTTGAAAACAGAGGTTTATTTTTCGGGTCAGGCCTTCCGTTCACCCGCCAGAGTTGTACTCAAACATAAATCCAAGATGACCCGTGATTGTTGCGTTTTTCAATTCCTCCCGCGTAGTGTGGAAAGGGTCCCAGTGACAAGTTTTGTTGACATCTTCATCACCACTTTATCTTAGTAGGTTAAAATGGGGACAGCTTGAAGAAATTTTTATAAAAAAAAGTAATGAAAACGGATTGCCAAGAACATGAAAGAAGTAATTAAAGGGTGATGCTTAGATCGTGCGTGCAATGTCATGACGGATTGCTGATGACTCCATCGTGTTTTGCTTTACCACTCTGAGTTCTTTTTACAGCGCGTAAGAATTTCTCCAATAAAAACACACAAAACTTTTTGTTTTGGTGTTTTTGTTACTTTCTGGGTTCAGATTTGTTGTTTTGGTCACGAACTTTCTCTTTTGGTTATTAAGTAAAGCATCTTCAGTCCGTAATGATCTCAAGCGGCACACGAAAAAATGGCTCACGAAACGGTGTGAGCAGTCGTCATAATTTGTAAGTTGTGTGTTTTGTACTCTTTTTTTTGGTTTCATGGTAAATAAATTATCATTTTGTTATTGCCTCTTGGTGCTGCACAAATAAGTTGCTTATTAATCCAGACAAAACTAAACTTATTCTCTTTGGAACGAAACAGCTTTTTAGTAAGGTACTTGATATCAGAGTCCCCTTTCTTGGGCAACAATTAATTCCTGTGTCCTCAGTCAAAGTCCTGGATATTTTTTTTTAAATAAAATAAAATAAATACTCTACTTACAGTGATACTTACTTGCATTAACAATACAACACTTACGGCTAATTACATACATTAACTACATTACTTACGGTATTTACAATCCTGGTTACTGAAAAAATTACAATACTTTCCTTTACTTAATATCATTCAGTACAATAATACAAGTATGTACATGTAATAAAACACGGAAAAAATAGAATGAAATAAGAAAGAAAAAAAAAAATAACACACGAAGAGGTTTGTTAACAATGTTGTACTTGACTACATTAGGCTAGATTCTCAATTTTCCACTGCATTTTTATCTTATTTATTAACTGTAAATTATTAAGGTTTTTCTCATTAATTTTGCAACTATACGTGTACCTTTTTAATAGTAAGATAAGCAAATCCAGTCGGCGTCGGAGGTCGTCACTTATAGCAGGAGGGGGGTAATTCTGAAGAAAATTTGGTCCACCGATAAATTTATGCGAGTGTGAATCAGGATTTTTGCATTGAAAACACGTGTCATCGTTCCTGATTTTGAATAGCTTGAGTTCCTTATTAGTGACTAAAATTCTGTGGAAAGCCTTAAAACCAAATTCTCTTAACTTTTTGTCACTCGTTGTTTTGTAAATTTTGTGTAAGATCTCTTTCCAACTAGAGTCAAAGTTCGGAAAACGTCTACACTATGTTTTTACAGCGGTAGGCTCTGTCCTAACTTTTTTCTGAAGTAATTTGTAGTAATCTTTACATCTAAATTTAGTTAAAGAGATAACTTGGTTTTCAGACAAATAGAAAGTATCCCATTCCTTAAATATATTTCCGTTTGTTATAGCAGTTGTTTGAGCTTTTCTCTTCAAATAATTCGGAATTGCAGCAATAAGTTGAAAATATTTTAAGTAATTTAGTTGTACATTATATTTCCTTTGTAAATTTTCCAGCGATAAGAACTTACCGTCTCTATTAAGTAAATCCTGAACGAAATAAATTCCTTTATCAAACAAACATTTCCAAAACATAGATTTGCTCCCTATTGTGATTTCTTTATTATTTCAAAGAATAAACTCACTGTTGTATACATCAGGATAACCACTGCGTACTTCCTTGAAATAGTCTAACATTTCACTATAAAAAGAGGCATTTTCTCAGTGTCAAAGTGCTTAGTAATAGTAATTGGACCGAGTGGAGTACGATTCAGGGAGTAATCGAGCGAGTAATTTCAAAATCGGACGAGCGCGAAGCGCGAGGCCGATTTGAAATTACGAGCACGATTAGTCCATGAATTGTACGACACCAGGTCCAATTACTAATTAATCGTATCTATAACAAATGTCGGGGAAAAAAATGTCTTCTAAGAACTTTTTTTGAGCGAAAACTTCTGTAGCGCTTTTCCTAAGTTTTGAAAACTGCAGAATACATTGCTAAAGAAGCCATTGAAGCGTGCGTAATTGGCGTGAAAATCACGTGGGAAAAGCTCTTTTTTACGTTAACTGCAGAAATTCACGCGCGCTCATTGGCTAATTTTTATTGTCCATATGCGGACATACACATGAATTTAAAATTCATGCGACGCGTCAGCGAGCGAGAGCCGGCAATTCGACAATTTGTTATCGTAAAAAACAAATTGATGCCAGTTTTTAATGCGTCTGTCCTGTTATTGATAATGAATTTCGTCATCACATTGTCAAAGTAGTCTGCGGATCCACTCGGCTATCGCCTCGTGGATCCACAGCTACTTTGACAATGTGATGACGAAATTCATGATCAATAACAGGACAGACGCATAAAAAACTGACGTCAATTTGTTAAATCGAAGTTGAGTACGCCACCCAAACGATCCAGCGGTCTTTCTGTGAACAAACATCGAAGTGAGGCTATCGGGTCATTATGTAGCCTGCCAAAAATCTTCCAGAAGCGGCCTTCTTTGCTGAGGAGAAAGTACAGTTACTTTGTGGTAATTGTCCACAGAATCTTACTAAAGAAAGACTAAACGAGTAGCTGTCATTCCGCAAACGGACGGCGAAAGATGGTAGTGCACGCTCCGAAGCTACGAAGGCACAGTTATCTTAAAGGTATAAAGATTGCATTGTTTTGGCACTTATAATTATTGCCATTGCTTAAGCGGAATTTTGAAGCATAAGTTCTATATCGACTTGTTTTACTTGCCGCAGGGTCATCAGTTATATCAAAAATAGTTGGGAGAATAATTTTACGGAGAAGTGGAAAGACTTGGCAGCAAGTAACCAGAGTAAACCAGTGGACCAAACGGCGACCGTCAATTGTGATTTCCCTGAATCTGCACAGTGGGTTTCACTGGTTGAGGCGAAGGATGATGTCCCAACATTTAATAAGCAAAATATCGTGTCTTACTTTTTTGAAAGAAAAGCTTAGGACAATGAATCTAAGATTACAAGAATATCAGCAGCAAAGCTTTATTTCGGTTGTTTCAGGTTTGTTTCGACATGGTCACATCCAAAAACTGGAAATCGCTCGGCACGACGATGAGAAGGTACATTTTCGATGTGATTGCTTACCTGAAGTGAACGTAAAACTCTCACTGTGTAATGGTGAACATGAAGGTGAAATTACATTTGCTAGCTGTGCTTGTCCAGCTGGTAAAGGACCATTCGGTTCTTGTAAACATATAGCAGCTCTTTGCTATGCACTTAAAGAATTTGTGAGACTTGAGTGTACTTGGGAATTTGAAACATGTACCTCAAGACTGCAAACTTGATACCAGCCGAGAAAGAGGAAGATCGACTCTCAGTCAGTTTAGGACAACATTAATAAAGCCTTAATTCTACTAGCCTAACAAAAGCAATGAAAGAAATCTTACATTTTAACAATCAGTATCCAAGTAATAAAATGAAACAGGGACTGAAAGATGAAAAGAAGATTATATGGCTATATGAAAACAAACTGGATTGCAAAGTAACTCAGACAGGTTTTGTTATATCTCAGAGTTATCCTTTCCTTGAGGCCTCTCCAGCTGGGGGAGGTAGATGGAGGACCAGTGTAGATGAAGGGAATCTTCACAGATAGTCTATCTCTTAAGAAAGCAGTGTGTAAACGTGGTATATGTAGAGGCACTTCTCATGGGATGGTGGTCAACAAGAATCACAAGTTCTATTTCCAGTCCAGCAGCTGATGCTTTGCACTGAAACATCTTGGACTGACCTGGTACTTTCTGACACTTTTGACTTCATTATTTTACATGTGAAGAAGAACAACAAACTCCTTTCTGACAAAGTCCCAAAACTGGAAAAGTTTTATGACAATCACATCTCTTTGGAAATAGCATACCCAAGAGTTTTTGTTTTTTTTTGGCTTACTGGATTAAGTAAATTAATCAAATGAATGACATGACTGAAATCACAATTCTATAATTTTTCCTCTAGAAATACTGTAAGT
>JAHPZR010051498.1:47500-62500 GCA_019787425.1 Platygyra sinensis | reverse complement strand
TTGCGATGGGCTCCTGAAAACTGTTAATATTGGGTATGAATGCTGTATGTGCTAATTACACGGAAGTCATGAACAGAAACGATGCGAAATGCAGTAGGCCATTTCTGAGTTCCCTTGTGCCTCTGCTTCAAAACGAGTCCTTGTATAAAACCTTTCATTTGTAAAATGAGTGTCATTTGCACGAAAATGAACCTGTAGGGAGAACTCGTTTCCATATGAATGGTTTCGCATGAAGACTCACACGGAGACAATGGAAAATGGCCTACTCAGTGGAATTACCTCAGATAAGATCAGATCAGATCAGATATTAAAACACTGTCAAGGTTACAATTTGTTTTAAACCTCATGAATTATGTGACTTTGAAAAAGATTTTTCTTAACTGATTGTCACTGCCTGGCAACTGAAATTCAATGGAAATGAAAGAGAGGAGGTAGTTAGTTTACAATTTCAGAATGCAGACATCTCATCTATTGGCAAAAAGCTCACACTTGCTTTCATGTTTTATTGTACTAATAAATTAAGATATACAAACTAATTATTACAAACATAACTGAAGAAAATGGAACAAACAATAAATTACACATCTGATCCAATGCGACAACAGGATAAATTAACTTGTATTTCTATAACAAATTAAATAAAATCACACCTGAATACTCACACAACTAAACAAACTTCTTTCTCTTTGAGCTACTTTGCCTTATTTTCTTTATTCAGTGAAACCCAATATTTGCCAGCAATACCAGCTAAAGGCCCACTTTCTAACAGCACTGTTCGTTCCATGATTTGATTGAATCAATGATCTTCCTGACTTAAAGATTTGTGTGGCGAGATAAAATGATTTCATAGCATATTATTATTTAGTATAAATCTACTAGCGTTCAATAACAAATGCCGCTCTCTGATTGGCTAGGTTACTCACTATGTATTCTGTGATAGAGAGTGAGTAGCGTAACAGTGTGCGCTTGTTAACAAAATGACAGCCGTTTCTTGGTGTTTTCGAAGTGTTGAGAAGAGGATTAAGATTAAGTTTTGAACGACTAGTAGATTTATACTAAAACAATTAGATTATTCGCTCTCGATTTCTATTGCGCGATAGTTGACTCGGGCTGCGCCCTCGTCAACTATCACGCGATAGAAATCTCGAGCTCATAATCTAATTGTTAAATAGTCCATGTTTATACCACTGACGGCTGCACGTGTCAAGATGAAAATAATGTTATCACATAAAAAAATACACAAAATGTACCTATTGAAAATGGGGTTCTTAAAATCTGGTTAATTTTTATCTTGGCTTCAGATTGCTCCACAATAAAATTTTGTTAGACAAGTAGCCCACATAAAGGTGTCAAAAAGTGATCATCATAAACTAGATTGAGTGGTACCCCAAGAAGGACAAGAGATAAACAGCCCTTCCCGATGCATGTTTCAGGAATTTATAGATTTGGGACCCTTGAAGGGAAGGAGGTGAACACAGCTTATTGTGAGGTGAAGTAGATTTTTTAAGACCTCTCTAACTTTGCAGTGACACTCACAGATCCAAAGCACAGTCTGCTATCATCTGACTCATATCTCACAAGCAAAATTATACGCATTGCATGAAAATCATTATGGTGAAATATCACATTTTACAACAACTGCAGAAAATTTGCACACTTTTTGGCTAATTTTCATTGTCAATAACCAGGCAGACAGATGAATTAATTATAATTTGTGCTTTTTTCTTCCCCCGTGGATACACAGCTACTTTGACAATGTCATGACAAAATCATCAATAACAGGATGGGTGAATGAAAAATGGATGTCAATTTGTTAAATTTACAATGGTAATCATAAAACTCGCAAAGAGCTAACATTAAGTGCTTGAAAATTAAGCACAAGCTCTGCACTCCACCCACCCTAAGAAAACAGTGAAAGAACCACTCACACAGGCTGATAATGTATTTGACAATAGAATGCCACAGCCATCCCCTTCAAATTCTTACAAGAGTAGGGGAAAAATAATATTGTCACGAAGAGTGAATCTCTTGATCAACCCACTTGGAGCTGAAGCTTTAAAACTTCAAAAACAATTTAACATAGCTATTAATGATAACAGCTAAAAGTTCAGAGTTTCCTAACCTCACTCAGGTAAAGCACTCTTCAACAAGTCTATACTAGCTGAAGGAAGTTCTGTTGGAAACACAACGTCAAACTCCACTAGCATGTCAGCTCGTTGATTAAGCTTCTTGGGTAAAGGTAGACCTTCACCTTTAATGCGCCGCTTTGCACCAGGTTTGATAATTGAGTTAAGGGGAATGTTGACTGTCCTGTTGTCCAATGTGGGAACTGGCACAGAAGATGCTGTGGAGTGCCCTGTTAGAGCATCCCGCAGGGATACTGGTGCAGTATAGAGAATGTTGTTATCGAGATCTCGTTTGAAGTGAGGATGTGGTTTGTCCTTGATTGTAAAGATGATATCTGCGGGAACAGTGTGAGGTTTCTGGTCCCCCTCCTCTGGGAAAGTGATTTTTGTTCCCTCTTTCCAGCCCTTTCTTACATCAATCGTGAGTATTTTCTCTTCTGGGTGAGTTGACACTCTGTCAGGATTTAAAACCTTTTTAATGATTTTAAGTTTTTTAGTAGTTCCTTCTAGGAGCTCCTCTAACGTCACCATAAGGAACTTTTCAATTGGAGGATCTTGGGCCTTTTTGCGAGCAAATGATGACATGTCTTCAAATGATGACGACCTCTGTCGACTGAAAGCGGGGTGTCCCTGGTGGTGGAACGCACGAAAACCTGCAGCATCAGGAAAATCTGTTCCTCCAAAAGCACCAGGTATACCAAATCCATGATCAAACATTCCTGAAAGAAAGTCAACCACTAATTCATGAGTGCACAACAAAACATTTCCTCGCAGTACTACTTTATTAGAAGACTACTATTTTTGACTGAAGTCCATAACTTAAAAACATTCTCATACCTAATACCTTTCCCTTTGCAGACTCAAAAAGACAGAATTTTTCCAGTAATTATCAGTTACTGGCAGACTGACTGACTGTCTGTCTGACTGACTAACAGAAAGATGGACAGACAGCAGCACTGATTGACCACCTGGCCCTGGTTGTTTGAAGGCTGGATAACACTATCCACCAGATAAATCGCTATGCAGTGGATAAGTGTTAACAAAACAAACCATGCTACCCAGTGAATAGTGATTTATCCGGTGCATAGCTTTATCCGCTTTTCAACTAACCAAGGCCTGATCAATTCTTTCATATTTTGTGCTCGTATCCTAGAAATTTGGCGTTATATCAAAACTTACATTTATGATCAAATACCCTTGATCTCTCCAGGTCGGACATTCCAAGGTTATTAATACTGAACTTCTAGAATCATCAAATAAGATGGCAGTTGAGCCAAAAGCTAGCCTTGTACTACTCACTGATTTACCCTTATATCACTTATTGCAATTCTACTTGGTCCTCTACATATGTTTCCACTTTAAATAGAATATTTTACTTGCAAAAGCGTGCTGTGCGAGCGATAACAAATTCAGATTACCGAGCGCATTCTGCTCCTCTATTTGCAAAACTAGGCATCATGGATATTTTTCAAATAAATTCATTTCAAATTTCTAAGTTCATGTTTTATTATCATAATCAGTTATTGCCTTCAATGTTTTTGAATTTATTTGAAACAAGCCGCCAAGTGCATAATTACGGTACTAGAATAGCGAACAATTACCGGCCACATTTTTGTCGCACTAACATCAAACAGTTTACAATTCTTTATCAAGGTCCAAAAATCTGGAACTCTCTTCCTGGATCAATTATTAATTCATCTAGCTATTTGAACTTTAAGAAAAATATGTTAGGGTTTCTTTTTAAAAAAAACTGAGTTAGTTATGCCGCACAAGCATTGCGTAAGATTATTTAGATTAATGATAGGCATATGAGGGGGCCCCTCTTATAAGCCTGGTGGTTTCTTGGGGTCTCCTCGCCACAGTTATTGCTATAGTAAAATTCATTCCTCTTTACTTACATTTAAACGACTTTTTTACTGTTACTCTAATTTGTAATATGTATATAACTGTGTGGCAAATAAACATTCATTCATTCATTCATTCAAAAGATAGTCACTTCCACTGACAGGGAATCCCAAAAACAAACACTAAATGTTAGAAATGTTATGATGGATGGTTCTAGAAGGAGAACTCACAATATTCTTTATTGTTTTCATAAGCTTTCCCTACTAAAATAAATTCTTGCTATGACAAGAATATTCTAGATGTGACTGTGCTTTTGGGATGAATCTCTCATTTATCCACAAATTATTCCTTGACAACCCCTTAGTGCTTATGCAACCTTGCTTCAAAGGTTTTCTCAATATCCTCTGGTTTTCCTCTCTCAACAAAAAATCAACACTGTATATTTCAATTTGATTTTGATGTCTAAATATAACTTTAAATAAATTAAAAAACTTGTCCTGTGTTTCATAAGTTAATAGTTTACATTTAATCTTTT
This sequence comes from Platygyra sinensis, assembly GCA_019787425.1. Taxonomy (NCBI): domain Eukaryota; kingdom Metazoa; phylum Cnidaria; class Anthozoa; order Scleractinia; family Merulinidae; genus Platygyra; species Platygyra sinensis. Next base: position 57,994 of record JAHPZR010051498.1, on the reverse strand, counting down.
TTTATCTTCACCTGATATTCTGACAGCAAAAGAATAACAGACAAAGAAGCAGGCAAAGATGGATGAAAACATTATATAGCAAACTGAAATGAATTTGTGAGTTTTAAAAAATCCACTTTCTGTTGAATGTGACATTTGAACTTACAAGGTTAATCCATATGACCTATGTTTCTTTACAAACACTAAACAGAGTAAAATATTCTGCGTTCTTCAAGAACATTTGTTTTGAGATAACTATTTATTAATGTCCACCAAGAGATTCTAAATTAGTTACTCAGATATTGTGTTAGTTTTAAGAAACCACAAGAACCCCAAAAAGATTTCCTTAATTCTGTGACTGCCATCCTAATAGAATTTAAGCAGTATGTAACACAATATCACTTGAAAACAAGACTGTTTATTAGCTTTGAAAACCACAGGTTAACAAAATAAAGCAAGTTAAGGATGAAGAACAAATAAGGTAATCAGTTTATAAGGATTGATAAATTATAATAGTTAAACATTCGAGACGTCAGTAAATGAAATAAGTATTCTAGTGGCTTCCCCGACATGAAAATTAATTTTAGAGGGAGCTGTACATAGTTTGTCGATCGACCTGCATGCTTGAGTGAAAGTGATCCAAAATATATCATAAAACACAGCCCGGTTGTCATTCATCTTCTTATAATCTAGATAGCTAGAGTAAGCTAAAATCTTATCAATAGGAAAAATAACATTGGGTGATATTGTCCAAAGCAAAGAGGTAAAAAGTTAAATTATTTGCCATTAAGTCTAGTGAAAAATAAGAATCCTTGTTACAACATTGAACGCTGAATGAGTAACTGAAAAATTTATTTTAGGTGACCACTTTAAGTTAGGGTACAGATTACAAACTGCTGAAATCACATTTTCAGCGGGATAATAACTAAAACTAAAGCTCGATATTTCAAGCGCTATATAATGTACATAAATACCTCTGAAGGGATCTTCTCTTCCAAAAACTCTGGAAAATGTGGACATCGGATCTCCGTGGAACGTGAAAGCTGTGAACCCAGCGGGCATCTCAAAATTGAATTCACTACCGCCGCTCGGAGGCTTGGGTGCTCCTTTCAATCCTTCTTCTCCATACTTATCAAATATTTCCCTCTTTTGTGGGTCACTGAGAACTTCATAGGCCTCTGCGATGTCCTTAAACTTATCTTCAGCTTCAGGGCTCTTGTTCTTGTCTGGATGAAATTTCAAAGCCATTTTCCGGTAGGCTTTTCGGATCTCGTCTTCGCTGGCGTTACGTGGAATATCCAAAATGTTGTAATAATCCTTTCCCATATTGTTTTGTTGGCTATAACAGAAGTTCTTGGTTTTTCCTGTTCTTGATTTCGACTACATTAATTTTAATATTTTTTCAGGTACGTCCAGACCTTTTTCAATAGTTATTTACAACTCAACCGTGACGTTAAACATGAAAATTAACAGCAAACCAAAATCTTGAAAATTTACTAGAAAGTTCCAAGCGGCCTCCATCTTGACCGCGTCAAACAAGGGACTGGAAGGTAGTGTTCAGTTCATCGCGGCTTTTATAGTAATTTGATAAATTTCTTTCTGTTTGATTTGTCATCATTTTTCGAGGTTACAAGCGATATGATACGACTCTGCCTTAATGTCTTCGTCGCTGGTATGCCAGAAAAAAATCTAAAAAGAGAATGGACTTCTGAACTGAGAGAGATCATGGGCACAGAGGGGGTGGCGATGTGTGGGACTGGAAACAGCTGGGAACATTAGAACAGTCGATGTTTGGAAAATGTGATCAAAATAGCACAAATGCGCTATATTATAAAAATAAGTCTAATAAAATTGCTGGTGAAACTATAACATCTCGTTGATTGAGAAGATACCCCGAAACCAGAGGGACAATATTTTGGTTTCTGAACGAAGCTGTACGAAAGCACCAAAACGAGAGCAAAAAAAAAAGAAATAAATAAAAAAAAACAGCTACCCAACAAATCCTGCATGAAAAATAGTAACTGAATGTAATATTACTCGTCCTGACTCAGTCTAATTTTATACTCTCATTGTCAATAATATCAAGTCTTCGATGATACTGACAATATGCCGCAGCCGGGCTCACGCGAAGTTTTACAATAGCGCTAATCTCTAAGCCGCAAAAATTTCGTTAATTCTGAGATGTTGAGGAGTCGAATGTTCCAGAATGTTCCATTTGTCGAAAACAGAGGAAGCAAATCATAACCAGCGATTACACTTCAGGCACGCAATACAGAAACCTCAAGATTTAAAAAATGAAGCAGTTTTCTAATAAGAGATTTTAATGAATACAAAAGATAAAAAAACAGTATTATGGTCGATTGTTAGAGACAGAATGTCAAGGGACTGTCACGCGAAGATCGAAGAGTCACCTTGCATTTGCGTGACAAAGTTCAAGCAGCCAGTCAACCGCGCCAATATTACAAGTGTATTGTTTTTAGTAATCTAAATCTATATCCTCTTAAGTTGTGGTAATCTGCGAAGCGATTATTTTCAATCGCTTTCAATGTCTTGTTAGTCAACTTAACAACTCCTGAAGAATACAAGATGGCAATGAGTAGAGAAATCCCTATCAACGTTCATCCCGAGTTCAGGAGACAAATGTCTAACGAGCAGGGAAAACCCCGCATTTTCACTCGACCTACAAGCTTGCCTAGCCGACCGAGACTAAATTTGGTTAGAGGGAAATTAAATCCGAACGGGTTTCATAAAGAACAAGCTTCTAAGGAAGATAACAAACAATCCACAGCCGAATCTCCGAGCCAAGGGCCAAATGGAACTAAAAGGAATCAAAATTACGCATTGTGGAAAGCTGACATGCCTGTAGATCACCCAAACGCGAGACATGGGCCGCGTAAACAAAACGCCTCCGAGGAAAGGGAACAAAGAAGATATTTTTTCGCAGAAAATCCGTTTATCGAAGATTTGGAGAAAGTGTTTGAAGATCAGTACAACTCGGACAGGCGTCCATTGAAACTCGGAAGACGAAACACATACAGTGCGGGCAGCTCAAGGGAAACCCATCATTCCGAGCCAAGAATTGGAAGAAATTTCACTGAACGAGACAGAAAGGGTACTTCCTTCGACGTACCCATTCAAGTTGAATTCAATGAAATAAATGATTGTGATGATATGGAGAAGAAAAGCTCAACCAAACCCCATCATTCCGAGCCAAAAACTGCAAGAAATTTCACAAAGGGAACTTCGTTTGAAATACCAATTGACGTTGAATTCGACGAAATGAGGGATTGTATTGATGTGGAGCAGGAAAGCTCGCCCGAATCCCATCAATCCGAGCCGACGTCATTTAGAAAGAACTCTGATAATCGAAAAATCCAGGAAGCATTTTTTGGCATACCCATTCAAGTTGAATTTGATGAAGTAAAAGATGAGAGCGATGTTAAGGATGAAGACCTTAAAGAAAACAATGTGAAAGGTGAAAAAAGCGCTCATGACACAGAACAAATTACCAAGCCAGTTTATACCGAGCAAACTGAACCTTCTAATGTCGTAGGTTTTGATGGATTGAAGGATTGTGACAAAGGTGAGAAAGATAAAGATTTAGACCAGTTAAATTCTGAGAGCAACGAAGAAGATACTGCCAGCAAAAGAAATGAAGGCAAAGAAAATACTCAAAAATGTCTAGTGGTAGAAGACGGCGAACAATCTCAACCAGTGTCGTCTTCATGTTTGCCACAGGAATTTACGGAAGAAAATGAAAGCAAGAACAAGCTGTCAACTATTCAAAGCATCCTAAAGAAAGCTGAAGGACTCGAGAGGAAGGTTGATGCTTTTAGCGACGGTAGCAAGACCAAACAATATCTAATACTAGAAGAGGTTCTTACGTGCTGCCTGATCGAGTTAGACGGCATTGAGACGAATCGAGACGAGAACATTCGCTTAGCCAGGAAAACAGCAGTACAACAGCTTCAAAAAACACTCGCACGCTTGGAGCAGAAGGTTTCATGCAAGAACAGCGAGAACTGAAGCGATATAAGATGAATCTTGCACATGGGATCAAGAAAGAAGTAACAGGCAATCTAGAATTGACTAAGCCTCAGCTAGCGCCCTAAAATTAGCTATTTTCTTTTCAGTTTTTTTAGTACTTAACATGAGGGAAGTATATTGGGCATTTTCACCAAATAACCCCATGCGAACATCTATTTACTTAAACACGCTTATAACGTCCAATATTCAAGATCTGCTAAGAATGTTATTCTGGACATTTCCACTCGTGTCTCGTGCTATTCAGGCACAGGATCGTTTCAGTTTTGTTAGAAACCTGAAATGCACGGAAAGATTGATAGGGAATGTTGCACGCACATTCTACCGCCTTCGCAACCCACTGATCGCCCAAGCAAACAAGTTTCCTTAGAAATTTCGACTCACGAAGCTACGATTCACGATTTAACAAGTCTCAACTCACAAACTTGGCTATTTTGCTAATTTTCACGAACTTTTCTTTTCCGCATTTTCTACATATTTTCGCTATATAACCAATTTTCAAGGTGAGAAATAAAATATGCTGGAAGGGTCAACTGAAACATCTAGAAAGCTTTAATTTTTAATTATTTGCTCTTGCCAGGCTAAAACAGCTTTAAGGTGGTAATTTTTCCATATTTAGTATGGTCTTCCCGGTTTCTGATCACAGAAAACACAAAAGAAACTGTAATAAACTTGATAAATTTCCACTTGTTTATCTTTAATTATCACATGATGTTCTGGAAACTTCCGTGTCAAATCATGCGCCACATTTCTACAATTTATTGCAATTTCGTTTCTTTTCCACGTCAAAGTCGTCTCTGAGCATAACAGACTAATAAAATTCTGTAACGCCAAATCTTGCAGAAGCATTTAAGTTTTAATTTTTTACTTATCGAATCCAATTACGTTAAAACATTCCGTGTCAAATCACGTGTGACATTGATGATTACAATATTTCTAACCTCTTACTGTTTTCCATTTCAAAGAGGTCTCTAAACGCCTTAGACTATTAACTGACTGAAATCCAAAGTTTTCTAGAAGAATCATATTTTTATTTACAACAGATTAACCTTGGGGCTTATTTGTTACTGACTTAATTAAGTCAGCCCGGAGACGTTCCAGAAAACTGTCTTGTGAGTACCACTGGTTTATTACATACCGCAGTTTAGAAACTTGAGACCCTCGATAGCAGAGATGTTTGGAACATAGCCATAATTATTTTTTCATAGCTGTTAGTAAAACCCGGAAACAAGACATTCTCAAAGTAAGAAAACTCCGAACGTAGCGCATACAAACTTGTAAGCTGTAACAAAATGTTTGTTTTAGTTGAGCGGACTTGGGAAACTTTCAAAATAAAAACATTTTTCTGTTGTTAGGTTAAATTTCTATCTCTAGCTACAAAACAAAACCTGTTTCATGTCAAGATTTTTTTTTTTCAAACAATATAGTTTTCTTAGAATGGATTGGTCAACTAGTATGGGGCATGTTTTAGCTATCCAATAGCGGCAAACTTAGTTCTTACCACTCCCCTCACACAAAAATTACGACCCTCAAATAGGGCGATAGCAAAAGACTGCTACATCAGAGAGTTACGAGGATCTTAAGCTTTACAACTGGATGAAATTTCTACCAGCTCCATGATTAGGAGACGACAGAGTCGATTTTAACCATATTAACTATGATCGTAACTAAAAAATAAGAAATTCAGTTTCTCTACCATGCTTTCTGTGGATTGCTTCATTAAGCCAAGTTTGAAAGAGCCCAAAGTTACATTTCCCAGTTGTATCTTAAACTAACTCATAAAAAATTGTACTAGTACTGTTCTAGTCTCCTTCACAAAGGTTATCCGACTTTTCAAATATTTTTCTCTCAATGAAGCGGCGTTACGTGACGATATCGTTACGTAATGGATGATGTGCTGCGTGACGATACAAAGATGTACTGGAAAGGAGACTGCAGTCTGGATATTGGATATTCACTATACATTATATGTTAGACATTTAGTCCTCGCCAGCGGGAAGAGCATCTTCTAGCTTTCTAATAAACTTAAGTCTAATTTCAGTCGTCTCGTCTCCTCGGAGTGCATCTTGAACAAACCATACATCGACTTCCATCTGTACCTGAGAAGAAAAAGCAAGACATAACTGTTGAAACCATAGTAACCCAGTGTGTTGCCTCCTTTTCTAAATAAGGATAGCTTTGATCGAGCGCTGTTCCGGAAAGTAAGGCTGCACTACTCCGAGAGATGGCAGAAATCAAGCCTAAGATAATAGGGCCTTAAACACCCATGGTATATAAAGAGTTCTGCGTGAGCTTCAATTAAGACAAGGGTGTGACACTTGCTATGACTTGTTCATTTGCCTTTTAACAAATTTGTAAATAAACAATTAAGTAAATAAACAGTGTTTGATTCCTTGGGGATTGCACGGTGGTGACTATGATTGCTTTCAGGGCAAGAAATTTCCTACTACCAATATTTCTTGGGTTCAATTCCACCTTGCTAGTATCCATCTATATTTAGAAAACAGCTCAAAGAAAATATGCAAGCTGATTAGTTTAAAAGCATGTTTATTTAACTTAATAGAAACAAAGAACTAACACGAGCTGTTGAGGTAATGATGGCATGAGCAAAAAGATTACATTTTGATCATCAAAATGTAAAAGTTTTTTTTAGTTTTTTTTTCATTGCGGTATTTTCTAAAAGATATAGGAAAAATGTTCTTCCTGCTTCTATCGAGCTTTAGTATAAACCTACTAGCGTTCTGTCACGAATGCCATTTTCTTATTGGCTACGCTACTCACTATCTATTCTGTGATAGATATTGAGTAGCGTAACAGTGTGCGCTTGTTAACAAAATGACGGCCGTTTCTTGGCGTTTTCGAAGTGTTGAGAAGAGAATTTAGATTAAGTTTTGAACGACAAGTAGATTTATACTAATACAATTAGATTATTCGCTCTCGATTTCTATCGCGAGATAGAAATTTCGAGCTCATAATCTAATTGTTAAATAGAAACACTGGTGAAAGTCCGGCAGAATTCGAAAAAGCTGTGGAATAATCCCTGAACAGCTTGTGTTTGCACACGATTTCTCGTTCTCCCAATCTTTCACTCCTGTTCCTATAACTCAATAGAAAAACGGAACATGGTTTCTATTCCTTAAATGGATTGACTTTGTTGTTGCATGCTTAGTAGACTTCATCTGCCGTATGCACTTTTTTATCTTTCTCAAAACAACATTTAAAAAATTCAATTTGATCTTGAAAAGCCAATGCATAACTGTCAATATTACTCTGCTGATCTGAACCGTTTGAAATCCTAATCCAATTTTAAAAAACTTTGCTTTCATTTTCCCCCCCGGGGGGGGGGGGGTACTCCCATATACGGGCTATATAGGTACGTGCCGCGGAATAGGGTATGGTTTTCGAGGTTCTCGGTCCTTACATAGGGTATCTTTTTTGATCCTTTTGTAACTGTGTTCCTCGTGTGGTCCTTAGATAGGGTAGCTAAATTGTATTATCTAATACTGGAGTGTGAAAACGCCCGCCAATACGAATGTTTTTATTTAAACTTGATGTATCCTTTTAAGTATTAACAAAATGATTTTGCAACAGAGGTTTAATAGCCTTGAATAGGGTGCCATTTTTCGTGTTTGGGCCTTAAAAAGGGTATCAATTTTCGCTTTCTTAGTCCTTAAATAGGGTTAGGGTTTAAGAACCTTTGCGGCACACCACTATCCAAAATTCGCTGGAGTAGCCCCCCCCCCCCCCGGGGCATTTTCCTTAGTGGAACAAGAGTTGGTTCTTCTGGGTGGGCATATCTCTATACCAGCTAATTACCTTACCATTTCTAAAGCTCCCCTCAGGACCCCACAGAGTATGTTTGAAAACAGAAGTCCTTCATGTCCTTCTGGTAACTCAGCAAACTCTGCCATGGGGTTGTTGTCCAATATCAAAGAAAATTCATCAGATGCTGCACTCCAGTTTGTTATCACTGGTGAAAAACCAAGGAACATCTTGAAGCCCAGCTGCAAGAGGACATCAAATACAGAAAGAAACATGAGTAGTGACAAGAAAGGTAAAGTTGCAGCTTTACCTTTAAAATAAAGTCTGTACTCTGGCTGTACACCATCAACCAGATTTTCTTCAAATATGATGAAAAGAGATATCTCAGCCAGTTTGTATCAGAAATGTTTGATTCTTTGCAGTAAGATTCTACCAAATGTGTTCCACAATACAAGCTTAACAGTTCTGTTACCATGGCAACATACTGAGTTCCAGACCTCCCCCATATTAAAAGCCTTTCTGGCCACCTTTGGCATTTGCTAACAGCACTTCATATGCATAATCTAGCAAGCATATAAATATGGTAGCTCGAGTTTGTGGCCTTGTTTAACATTTTTGAAGCTGAAAATCACTGACATTTTGAAATCAAGTGGGTAGGGACTAAAAAGGAGTGAATTGCCATGGGAACGGAATTTTTTATAGCCATAGGTGTGTTTCCTGTAAAACTATTAGCCTGCCAAGTTTCAATGTTCTGCACTGCAAATTGGCCAAGATAGCCCTATTTATATACTCAATATAAAATTGAGTTGAGTGTATGATGTCAACAGTAATGTCATTTGTATATTTTAGCCCTATTTATATACTCAATATAAAATTGAGTTGAGTGTATGATGTCAACAGTAATGTCATTTGCATATTTTACCCATTTTTCAAACTTAAGGGGGGTGAACCTTAACTACAAATCTGTCGCTAAGGAAATCTCAAAACCTCCTTTTTTTGGCTCCTGAAGTCCAGTGGGCATCAAAGCTTACCATGTATTCGATTCATGTTTCCTTTAAATGTTTCGAACCACGCCCATATTTGGTATGTCACGTGACCAAAATAGAAAATGTCTAAAAACTCGGACTGAGTGGATCGTTTTCAAAATTTAACAATACGATTTGTTAAAACACAGCATTATCTACAACTTGTAGTATGCGTTTGAAGAAATGTACAATATTTCGAGAATTATAGATGTTTAAGTGCTTTTATAGCCTCTTAAAGATCTATAATTTTCGAAATATTGTACATTTCCTCAAACGCATACTACAAGTTGTAGATAATGCCGTGTTTTAACAAACCGTATTGTTATATTTTGAAAACGATCCACTCAGTCCGGGGTTTTAGACATTTTCTATTGTGGTCACGTGACATACCAAATATGGGCGTGGTTCGAAACATTTAAAGCAAACGTGAATTGAACAAACATGGTAAACTTTGATGCCCACTGGACTTCAGGAGCCAAAAAAAGGAGGTTTTGACATTTCCTTAGCAACAGATTTGTAGTTAAGGTTCTCCCCCCTTAACTATCTCCGGAACTAATGCAGATATTTGCAAACAGTAAACAGCCTTTTTATTCTTTCATGAATTCTATGTGATGCACTCAAAATATCAAGGGGTAAAAATTTGATCATAGTACCACTTTAAACCATTGGCCTCAAGCATCTAATCATGCAAGGTTTTTCACTATTATAGTCTTGTCACACCTACCTTGGCTATAACATCAGCAGTTTCTCTAAAGTCATGACACCTTCCAACATTAGATCTTGCTAAAAAGTCTTCCACTAATCTAACACCAATGTTGTAGCCCCTGGAAACAGAACGGATTTAAATATATTACATGTCAAAGTATCCTTCCTTGTGGTTTGTTCCAGTTTGCGAACAGTTGTAAACAACATTCCTAATAATGTTTGGTTCCAGAAAATATTGACGTCCCCTCCCCATGAAGGTTTTTTCCAGTTTGACCCCCCATCCCAGGGGTTTTCCATTCTAGGGGGCCTCACAATGAATTGGGAAAGAACAATAGCGTTCAATTGATCACATTTCAAACCTACAGGAAAAAACTATCTGTACCCTCTCCCTATTGGAATTTTTCTTTCAGATCCTCCTACCCCTTGGAATTTCTGTGACCCTCCATGAACCACACAATGAGATCTTTGCATATGCAAACTGGGTCACCCAGTCTGATAGCTCACTTTGCAGTTGTCACCATGTGGGATAATAGTTGAGCTATTCTGAAAAGAGAGCTTATTATTTGTCAAACAAAACTTAACATACCCTGGCTAGTTAAGTATTACAAGTCTGATTACATTACAACTTAGCGATTAAGGTATGTTTTCATTTGCTGGGGTGGGTCAGGGTATTTTAGAAATTTTTTGTGAAAAAAGTGGTGGCCCTCCCACTTCTAAGATTGGTTTAACACATGTCCCTTCACAAATACCTAAACAAAAGCATCTGACACTCCCCCCACCTCCTCCAACACAAAATAATCTGAAGTGAAAATAACTGACTGGAAGTGTTGGTCACATAACCACATGTCAAGAGAGAAATGGCCACATAAAAATGCGCAAGGAGAAGAAAGAGGAGACTGAAAGAGAGTGAATGGAATGGCTGAACTGGGAGTACAATGACATTGACTGGGTTAGACTGTACAACTCTGATAAGCTGTCG
>JAHPZR010051498.1:25000-45000 GCA_019787425.1 Platygyra sinensis | reverse complement strand
AACACTTGTACTTGATAGCCTAATAAATTCTAAATAAAACGAAAATGCCATAAGCTATAATGTAAGAATAATACAAGAATATTTTCAGCCTAAAATCGGCAGAAAAATAAGAATATTCAGTCTGGGCCGGAAAAATAACATCCTTAGAAAAGAAAAGAGTGTACGAGCAAACGTATCTTGAAAGCACAACAGAAGTGAAATGTAAACAAAAGTATCGCGTTACAGTCGCCATAAATGCAAATTAGAGTCAAGCTTTTTGTCCTCAATGAAAACGCAGCAAAACATTTACATTTGGATCCCTGCCGTAAGATTACTCAGTGAAAATAAGCCATCCAAATAAACGAGATGCCAAAGGAATATTTCAAACTTTATTCCTCCAGAGCTAACATTTGAGAGAACCTAAAACATATCTTGCAATATCAAGAGAAAAAAACTGGCAAAAAAAACAGAGGTGTCAAACTCTGCAAATTACAAGCGGATAACAGCGGAAGCCACACAGAAATATGACCTCTAACGGCTTTACTCTGACGAAATGTCTCCCTGAAAACACAGGATTAGTGCTTAGCGAAATATTCAAAGATCCTCCGATCGTACCATACAAAAGGGGCAAAACTTCCTAAGCGGCTACTACACGTGAATGGGAGTCGCGCAGGCCTGTCACCTTATTGTTATCCTTGGGTAATTCTGACGATCGGAAGGTACTATACTGATTTAGCTATTTAGTCGCAAATGAACCACACTGGCCTCGAATTTCGATCTAGTATACTTCAGGACTCTCTGAGCTGTTTTTCCCCCAAAATCCATCTTCAGGATCTCTGAAAGCGTTTTCAATTTGTTTTAGATCATAATCTCGGCCATTTCGAAGCGAGCTAATTTAATCGAGCTGAAATAGTAATGGAGGCCGGCAAATACAAACGCTTTTCAGGGACGCTTGAACTCGAGATCTAAACCAAGGACAAAGCTCGTGGCAAAGACGCCGATCCCGCAAGTCCTCGCGCCCGTGTCCCTTTGCTGGCCTCCCATGAGCGTTTGCGGGAAAAACGTCGATCCCTTGCGGGCGTGCAAGCGATCAAATCGAGATTTTTTGCGGCTATATACCGGAAATACCTACATTCTCTCTTCTTCTCTCTCTATTACGCGGGGAGTCCTAAGGTGCCTCCTCGGGTTTTTGGCCCTCTGGGGCCAAAAATCCTGCGGGGGCAAATATTAGGTTGAGTGTATGACGTCATCAGTCATCTCATTTGCATATGTTACCCATTTTTCAAACTTAAATATCTCCGGAACTAATGCAGATATTTAAAAACGGCAAACGACATTTTTTATTCTCTCATGGAATACTATGTGATACACTCCAAAAAACAAGGGGTGAAAATTTGATCATAATACCACTTTAAATTGGAAAATTTACTGCGATGATCACTCTTCACTTTCAATACCATTATTTGTGGGCAGTTATTTGTAGGTCACGTGGTGGGCTCTCAGCCAATGGAAAGGAGCTAGAAAAAATACATCAAATGATAATAGGCCTCTTGCACTAAGAGGTCACATGACCAATGCTTACCTTAAACAGTGAGTTGTAATCTTGCTGATGCCAAAAATTGACAGAACGCATAAAAATTATCTTACACCCAAAATTTGAGAGGAAATGCACTTAAGGGAGATATTTTATGGTACTTTGATTTTTCAAGAAAGTAGTATGATTTGTATTGGCCGCCATGTTGGAGGGCATACTCTTGCCCTCCAATATGGCGGCCAAAATTACTTTTTGTTTATATCTCGTTAAACATTTGATAGTTACGTTCAGATGTGCTATAAATGTTACTGCATCATCTTTCAATATTTTCCTTGAAGTTTAAGTGCAAAATTTGTGTCAAAAAACGGTAAATATTCATAATTTTAAAAATCAAGTTTTGGTCACGTGACCAGCTACGGACTTTCTCATTTTGAGCAAATGGTGCGGGTTTGAAAAAACCAAAAAAGCACTATTATTATGCTTAAGAGATGACCCACTAATAGTGTTTCAGAGGCAAAATCATGTAACTTTCATTTTCATAAAAACGATGTCACACGACCTCTTAGTGCAAGTGGCCTATTTAGATTAACTTTGACTGGTAGTTTTGCTTGGATATACAAGTTTTAGGTTTCTATACACTTCCTTGTTTGTTAACAAATAAGTCGAGTCAACTAACCAACATGGAGTAAGTTTTTCGTTGCCAAAAAAAACACATTGTGACCCTCCCCCGGTTGTGTATAAAACAGGTTTGACCCTCCCCAATTTGTAAATTATTTCTAATGACCCTCCCCACGTACCTTCCCTTAAGCATTGTCTATTAAACAATTAGATTATGAGCTGGAGATTTCTATCGCGTGATAGTTGACAAGGGCGCAGCCCGAGTCAACTATCACGCATAGAAATCAAGAGTGAATAATCTAATTGTTTTGAAATAAATCTACTAGTCATTCAAAACTTAGTCTAAATTCTCTTTAAAGACACCTTGAAAACGCCAAGAAGTGCCGTTATTTTATTAACAAGGGCACACTGCTACGCTACTGACTATCTATCACAGAATAGAACACGAGTAGCGTAGCCAATCAGAGGACGTCATTCGTGATAGAACGCTAGTAGATTTATACTAAATTACGTTAGCTGTAAAGAAAAACAAAGTTTTTATTGTGTTGTTTTGGTAGGACAGTACAGTTTTGACTGCTGCTCCTTTCCTCTAGATCATAGTTTGATCCCCTCAAGAAAACCACACAACAAACCTGACTTGGATACAACTCACTTCAAGTCAAGCATTTATGATTTATCTGCAAAATCTCATTAAATCATGCTCTTTCTCCTCTCCCCGCTGAGCTATCACCCCCTCTGGCCCATGTGACATCACATCTATGTTGCATACCCCCTACCACAGGATGAGTTCAGCAACCAATCAGAGCCTTTCAAAGTGTCTTATGGTAAATGGTGTTGTAACCAACCAGATGGAGTGTTACAACTTGTTAATGATATAAAAAGGGTGTTTAGCCACTTTCTACGAGTTAAGAATTAAGCTTATGATTTAATAAACTTAATCATTCTTAATTAGAGTTTTTTTCTTTTCTACGGATCGAGCAAAAGGTGACTTCCATAACTTGGACTTAACAGTCAGAGTACCTACATTTTGTCGAGCTGTTTATTAACTTCCTCATCGCTTTCGTAATCTTTCACAAGCTGTGCCACAAGTGCTCCATGGGTTAAAACGAACAACTCAGCGCTCTGCAGTGAAATGTTCTCCAATGTGAAAATGCAGTAAAAGTTGAACTTTAAACACGAGACCACTGCGTGAAACTCTAGAAAGAACTTACCACTTTCCTGTTGTCGGCTCGGACAGCCGACTGACGGGACATCACGACAACCTCTGGCCTGACAAATTTGAGAAAATTCGGCACAGATAATCGTTTCGTTCAACCACAATAAAACATGGCTGCCGCGCCTTGGTAGCCGCGCGTCGTTTGAGCTTGGTAGCCAGCTGCTATCGCTGCCATCATGGCGGTAAGTCGCGTGTTTTGTGAGAGTGTACTTTTCACGATTGTTTTTCAATCTTTAACTTTTGCGGTATCGTTTTCTGTCTGTAGTCGTTACCAACAGTCACAACAGCTTCTCCTGGTAACGCCTCGCCGAAGATTGTGCAGCAAAAAAGTGTTGTAGAGATGCTGCAAGATGTACAAAATAGGATCCAGGTTCGAATCTTTTTTAATTGGCTTATTCATTCTTTTTAGAGCGTAGTAATAAGCTATTTACTGGCGTTAACTCGCATTGCTCCTTATAATTGAAATACTTGATGTTTTATTAATGGCATAACTACCCAACTGTCATTCTTTTACCTGTCAAATATGACAAATTAAGCTTTATCATTTTTTTCCTTCTTGTTTGTGGATCATGGATGGAATCTCACGAGGAAGTGCATGCGGCGATCAAGTCGAGACTTCAAAAGCCTTTCCTCCTTCCCCACCTCCTAGCATGCACTAGTCAATTCCTTAAGGATTTTCCCATCCAGGGCCTGGGTACTTAAAAAAAGCTTGGAGTGCGGTTGAATGCACCACACAACAGTCGCATGATCTAAAGAACCAAATCGTGATAAAGCCATTGCAGCTGAAGAAGTTGCTTCTTAGCATTATTAGCCATCACTGAAGATAATTTAGATACGGTACCATGAACAGTGGCATATAAGCCGCACCTCTTTGCTCAAAATAGATCTCTCTTAAGAATCAGGGATGTGGCTCATCTGCCAGAATAACTGGACGACTTTCCATTTATAAATTTGCATAAAATTCATCAAAAATTCATAACTCTGTATTGAAAGCAAACCAATAAGACTTCATAAAACTACTAATATCAAAGTATTCATTGATCATTGCTTTTGCAAGTTTGGTGGCTCGTAAAAGAAGCATCATTGTTTATAAGCATGAGCCTACATTTATTGCTGTTGAACACTGTTAAGGACAGTGCTACTCCTGGCGGGGGGGGGGGGGGGGGGGGTACTTGGGGAAATTTTTGCTGGGTATGTGCCGCTGGCCTCTCAGAACCCCTACCCCATTATAGTCTATTCCTTGGCCAATTATAGACCTCATCGTAGTCATTTCTGGGCTAATGTAATTTTCGAGATCCCAACTTAGTCACGTTCTGTTTATGCCTCTACCTAAAGTAGGTCATCCTAAAATGAATTGACACGAGTTTGTTAAATTAAGAGTAGAATAATTTACTTTTCACCTACAGTACAAACATTCTGGTACATGTGCTAACCGAAGTATTTACAAACGTACCTCATAAATAGTTGAAATGCAAATATTCTTTACGTTGAAAGCTAACAAGTCCCAAGCGAAAGAGATCAAACGCTTGCTAATCCAAAAGAAGATCCAAGTTGAGTTAACTTCGATGGACGATAACAACGCAGATTAGCCGGGAAATAAATACCGTAGCACGTATGATTTGTTGTTGGACTTGGTTCTAGACCCAGGGGTTCTACACTATTGTGTAAGTCGTTAATGTTTAAGTTGTGAACCGGCGGACTTCAATGCGAGCCGACTGTCAAATTTTGAAACAACAACACAAACCCTTTTTTAACCGCGAATCTTCCTATGTTTAAATCCCTGCTTACCAGAATTTTCTCATTCCAGAAATCCCCGAAAATGTGTGATCCCATTCTAGTAACACTACTAAAAATGTAACCCCATTATAGTCAATCCAGTCGTGAAAATGCAACCCCATCCAGCAGCACATCCCCAGTAGCCTCTTATAAGGAAGTACCTCCCCCGGGTGCCTACTAAACACAAAGATTTCTGCGCCAGGTTAGGACCACGCTATTATAGTAGATCTTTGCAAGGGTTATTGGAATCTACAAAGAAAAATTGGGATTGCCATGCATTTTTCCGAGATAATTAGCCTTGAATCTCATCAAAAATGCTGACATCAGCATTTTTCTGAAAAAGGAAGGAAAGGATTTTTCTTCACAGATTTCCTTAGAATTCACCTTTACATACAGAAAAGCAAACACATTTTCAAAGATCATAAAACTGCATGGCAAATGGTGCCATGAAAACCATTTTTGGTATGTTGCTTATGACAAAATCATTTCATCTGTCAACAGTGCTTTTAGCATCTGTGACAGCCTTCCTCTGGTTCAGCTAAAATAACCACATGTTTTTAAAAGTTATTGATTTTTTACGGTGCCCGTTACATTTTTTTGCTGTCACCTCCCCGGTAAGTATACCATTTGCATTTCTGGCACTCATTTTGTGCATACGCCATCTGCTAATACACCTTTACAGTTGGATTTCAGTGTAATTTTTGAGAAGTAACAGCTAGTTTTTCAGCTGGAGGATGTTTATAGTTAGTGGTTAGCGATATGCTGCTATTCTCATCTGGTATTCGTGGTTTAGTACAGGTTCAGTAAACTTCATTTGGTCACAGTAAGAGAATTTTGCTTTCATTTAGTAATCGACTTAGTACTGTAGTTGATTGCCTCTATGTCCACTCTAGAGCAAGCACACTTAAACTATGCCTTACATGGTGCACAGAATGTGTGCGCACTACCAAAAGTAGACACCATCCTTAAACCTTCTTTAAAAATTATTTAGCCACTTTAAGGTTGCTGACTATAGAGCAGTTAAATGTCATGTGGTAGAAAATCTCCATTCCAGCACAAAGCTGTTATTTTCATTGTCACAATGAGCCTACTTGTGTCCAGTACTCCATCCTCTGGTGAACAAACAGAGGAACTGTTTTTGTAACATTCTATTGTTAAGTTATCATCTTTAAATAGTCATAAATTTCTAGTGTATTGCGTTATTTTTTGTTTATCTTTTGTGTGGTTAATGGAAATAAAATGGAAATGAAAATGAAAACTGACAGGACTGAAAACAAATTAATGGTTGAAAAATACTAGAGATAGATTAAACATATGTCAAAGTTGGTAACTATCATGTACAATTAATACAAAGGTCAAAATCGTTTTAAGTTTTTTTGCAAGTCAACAGAAAGATTCCTTATCACTAGAAAGGATGAGTTTGCACTCCCAACTTTGTTGGAAAGAGCATGAGTTTTCAACTCTTTCCACAAATAGTAGACATCACTTGTGTAAAAATGATGATATTTGATTCTCATAGATCTTTGCAAGGACTTTAGGAACCCGTAAGATGCATGAGAACCTTTCCATGATCTTTGACAGGATTTGAAAGATTCTTAAAGATGCTTCAAGATTTTGCAAGAACTTTGAGAATCTGAGAGAGGGTGCTAAAGGACTTTCATCAATATCTTTTTAAGATCCTAATACAGATCTTAAAAGATCTCTCTTGAGGGATGAAATAGGAAGTCATGTGGGCCTGTCAAATTGTACACATTAAACCTACAAACTGTTAAGAGACTGCTTTAGGCATTCTTTATTGAGTTGGTTGGTTCTCTCTGTGACGAGACTCCCACAAGACTGTAACTCTTGCTCTGTACCCAGTCTTATTTTGTGCTGCATCCCTGGCTTTGACCAGCTGGCCCACCCATCCTGTCTACCCTCCGCCACTATCCTGCTCCATGTGGTATAATTTTTATAGGCATTCTTAGGGAGTGAAATGAGCTCTTGTTTAAGTGAATTACAGTTAGTCTTTTGCTACCCCTCTCCTCGCTAACCCTTGACTCTTTTTTCCTCCTTGGTCGTTGCATTATTCTTGCTGCTCTCCAATGAACCAAACCACTGCAATAGGCTGAATAGGCCCTTTGCAGTTTACGATCACATGGTACAAAAACCGCCATGCTGGAGAGCAAACTGCCCACTGGGGCATCCAAAACAAAAGAATATTAAGTAAAGTTGCTTTGTTTTGGTTGTCCCAGTGGGCAGTTTGCTCTCCAGCATGGCGGTTTTTGTACCATGTGATCGTAAACTGCAAAGGACCTATTAGTATCCCAAGCTCAATAACCTTGAAAAATAAGAGTAACACCATTACTATAGGTACATCTTTGATACTGGACATCCATGTTATGGTTAATTGACAGCTGTCAAAACAAAGTATCCTCTGATCAATTTCACATTACCATATCGCAGACTCAGTTTAAAGCTTTTCACCGTGGTCACATGTTTTTTTGAAGTTGACTGCTAACCAGGTGCTGATTTTGACTTGATCACAGGCTCAGGTCAGGTCATTGCTCAGGGTGAGAAGGAGAGAGTATGTTCAAAAGCAAAATTTTGCACACATTAACCCTTGGCACATTGTTGACTCCTCTTCCAACATATTCCTCACACAATCATCTCTTGGAAAGTCCTGAATATGTTGTATACATAATTTCTACGACCTTGGGTATGTTTATTGCATATAGTTTGTTAAAATTTAACTGGAAAAAATACCAAAACCACATGCTGAACAAATACATGTACATTCTCTCAACTGATCCTTTTTTAAGTTTCTGTTCCAAGAAAAATCAATCTTTATGGTTAATTATTGCTATAAAATGGGTATTTTGCATTTATTGTCAGTCTTGACTTTTTCCTTTAGTCATTTGGTCCAGGTCCTCACACTACAGATCAAGCCAAAGAAATTGAAAGGCTGAAACTCCTCTACCACAGATTTAAAACAGAACATGATAAGGTACTGTTACATACACTAACAGTTGATGGGAGGCAAGGTAACGTCCGGGTTTGTGCACTTGACTACAATTTGAGCAGTCTGGGTTGAAGCCCTGGCAGGGAACACTGTGTTTTGTTCTTGGGCAAGACTTGCCCTCATAGTACCTCTCTCCACCCAGGTGTATAAATGGGCACCAGAGAATTTAATGCTGGGGGTAACCCTACAGTGGAGTAGCATCCCATTCATGGGGAAGTTTTTGTGCAAAATACAAAAAATTGTTGCTAGTAGTTGACACCTTCGAAAAGGCCATTTTTAATGGGGATTACTAGTGAGCCAGGGCTTATTACATCTCTGATAGCAGGTACAAGTCATAATGCAAATAATTTCAAAATGTATAAGGGGACAAATTGTGAATTTTTGGAAGGCTCAAAGGCCTCATAGTAAGTGCACTTGACTCTGGAGCTAGTGGTCCATGTTCAAGCTGGGGCCGGGGACATTGTGTTGTATTCTTGGACAAGACACTTTACTCTCAGGGTACTTCTCTCCACCCAGGTGTATAAATGGGTACAGGCAAATCTAATGCTGGGGGTTACCCTGCAATGGACTGGCATCCCATCCAGGGGGGAGTAGAAATACTCCTAGTCACTTCATGTTACAGAAACCAGGATAAGCTCCGGCCTGATGAGCCACTTGGCTCGTACCTTACCTTAGATTTGTTAATATAAGTTTCACCAAAAGGGTGGTCAAAATGTATAAGCCATTTTGATAATTTTTCTAGTTGCTGTTTCACTCTAGGCACTTCAAGAAGGAAAGATAGCTGTGCTGAGAACAACCACTGTTATGACCCCTGTGACACAGGTCTTAGTACCCACACATGTCACCACTCCAGGCACGCTTCAAATGGCAAAGATTGCTCCGGCTACCACAGCACTACCATCACAACAGACTACTGTTCTTCCAGTGAGCACACTAACTGGTGGGGTGCCTGGTACTCAGCCAGCATTAACCACAAAGACCATTCTTCCACAAACCACTTTACAACAAGTTCAGACACGCAATGTGGTGATTAACCCTGCTGGGAATATACAACAGTTACAGAGAACTGCAGAAGGTGGTGAGACAATTTAGTTTTTCCAACTGAGTTATCAATAATATGGCTGAAATATTTAAAAAAAATGAGTGATATTCATAGATTTGAGGTGGTAATGTTTCCATTCTTGGTTCATATCAAGCACTTATACCTTGAGCTCCTGGTTCAGGAGAATGGGCAACCAGTCCCTGTGTCACATCTGTAAATGGTCTGTAAATAAATTACTGCTAGTACTTCTCATTTAAGTGTTGCCAACTTTCTGACCTTCCATGTCACCTTAAGGTATCATGGTAGGTGGATTGACAGTGTTTGGAAATCGCGCTGTTATGCTGGCACTTTGAAAGAAAACCCCATCAACCTATACATTTTCCGAAAGCTTAATAGTTATAAAATACAATCATATTTTTGAAATTTTCTTAAAAGTTATTGTCGCAGTGATATGAAAAGAAATACCCAGAAACGCTGCTTTCCTTAAACTGGTTCGCTTCCGCGCGTGAATTACCGAAGCGGCAGGATTAACATCGGAAGTAATATATCAAAAATGAGTGCGAGTGTTTCATCAGGGGTTCCAAACACCGAGAAAGTAATGAAAGCACGAGGCTGCTGGCCAAGTGCTTTTATTGTTTCGAGGTGTTTGGAACCCCTGATGAAACACAAAGCACAAGTTTTTGATATGGCTTCTCAGATGAAACAATAGGAAATTATGGTTAAATAAAGGCTACGAGTCCACAGCTTCTACGCTCGTAATAGTGGAATGTCAACTTGAAGATCTAGCATAAATGATCAGTTATTTTGACTGTTTTTGAATTCGGCAAAAATGCATGTGCATGATTGTCCGTATAGAGTCGTTAACAGTGATCATATGCAAATTTCCTTCGAAGCGAAAATAATTCGTTCTTTTTAAGATTGTTGTTTTGTTGAAGGAAGTTTGGCGCGGACAAGCATGTCCTTGAGAGATTTTTCCTTCCTGTAAGATACAATCGGTGGCTGATTAAAGATTTCTTTGAGCCTAGGCTGCTGTTGAATAATGTGCCAGTGTTTCATGAGAATCTTTTTAAGATTCGGTGCGGCTGGATTGTAAGTTGTAACAAACGGCAGAATCTCTTTAGTTTGTTTTGTTTTGTTGCGAAGAGCCTCTTTTCGGTCGCAGAACTGAACTTCAGTCAGAATTTTTTGAACGAGAGTTAAGGGATAGCCCCTTTGACAGAGCCTTTGTTCAAATTCTCGTTTGTGCGTTTCAAAGTTTTCTTTGACTGAGTTAGTTCTTAAAAGACGTAATGCTTCTCCTTTGATAAAACCCTTTTTAGAGTTAAAGGGATGACAAGATGAGAAGTGTGTATACTGAAACGTTTCAGTAGGCTTGAAATGTGTTTGTAAATCTAAAATTTTGTGAGTTGAATGACGGGGTCCTTTGAAGACCTCGGTGTCAAGGAAAACAGCGCGTTCTGATGACATTTCACAAGTGAACTTGATTGATTGGTGGAAGGAGTTAGCGAAGTTTACGAATTCGGAAACTTCTTTGCTAGGAATGTTCCACAATGAAAATATGTCATCGATAAATCTTTTCCAGACTTGGGGCTTGAAAGGGCTAGCCGTAAGTAGTCGTTTTTCAAGGTCTGCCATAAAAATAACAGAGAAAGCGACCGCCATTTTGGTTCCCATAGCAACGCCGTGAGTTTGTAAGAAATGTCTTTCGTTGAATTTGAAAGAATTTTCTTCAAGTATGAGCCGCATGAGTTCCCGCAAATCATTTGTGGGAATTGGTAGTTTTTGCTCATAATGATCTTCATAGTGACGGCAGATAACATCAATTCCTTCTGATTGAGGAATGTTTGTGTATAAGGAACTAACGTCTAGCGTAGCTAATATTACATTGTCTGGAATTTGCGTGTTTTCGATAAAGTTAATAAAATCGGTAGTGTCTTTAAGGTATGACTCCTGTTTAGTAGCAATTGGTTGTAAAAGTGAGTCCACGAAACTGGAAATACGCTCTGTAGGGCCGCTACTACCAGAAACAACATGTTTTCACAAACGAAACAATAAGAAATTATGCAGTGTTAAATATTTCCCCTTTTCCGAAAGAACACGTTTGTATGCATGATTCATTGGCATCCAACCACGAGCGAGGAAGGAGTGGCACGGTGTAGGAGCCGAAAATGGTTTACGAAGAAGAGAATTAAGTCAAGAAAGTCGTATTCCCCGTCATCAAGGTATAAAACAAATACGCGTAAACTATTTTAACAAATAGCGAATTACTCGGGTAAAGAAAAATGTCCATTCCTTCGGGAGGTTCGTTAAGATAGTACCTGATTTGCTTTAGGTTTCAAAGCGCTGGACTTACATATTAAGGAAATCGTTATGCTTGAGTCTGAATTTTTGGCAAAGAAAATTTGTCATTGAATTGGAGCAAAACGTAGGTAAAAAGATATCCACGGAAAACTGTTTATGGAACAGTATTTAGTATCGGACACTGTGTGTATTTAAAACAGTTTTAATTTCCAATTTCATAAGTTCTATTGTTAAAATTAAATTAAAATGCAAGTTCCCAAGGATGCTAATTTTTTAAAATTCTGTTCTTATGCTTAATTTCTTTTGTTTTGATGTGTGAATTTTGATATCCAATGAGGGATCAGATGAAAGCAACGTGTGGTTTGGATACGATATCCAAAACACGTGTGGTTTTCATCTAGGTTTTCATTGGGGATCAAAACTCATGCACGTAACGAATTTACCGGTAGCCATTTTTTTAATTGGCTATCAAACTTATGAATTATTAATGAGTTTGAGAAATGTTTTCTCACACCTCACCCTCAAAAAGGGTGTCGGTGATTTTCCAGATGTGGTTTGGTTTTTTTTCTACACCCTCCTAAAGTTTGATATCTGAAGGCAGGTGTTTCTTTCCACTAAAGAGGCCATAACTCTGAAACGGAAGCGAAATTAAAGAAAGCCCGACACCGTTTTTCGAAGGAGTTAATAGGGAACATACCTGCCAATTTTCAGCCAATTCCGTTGGAAGGCACGCGTAAACGAACTAAAAATGTTCACCCTTATATGCAGTTTTGTTTTATCGAGAAAAAGACGAAAAACCTTTTGCGAGATCGGTATGATTAGGTATTAAAAATCCCCTCCGCGCTGACAGATGACGGCATGGGTCAGTTTACCAAAACAATGGGTCATGACAACTTGAAATAAACAGACATCTACGTGGCAGTGAAATCATCTGAGAAGCAAAAAACTACTGGTACTTAGGTTTAAACAGGTTTGTATTTAAACTGCCGTGATTATTTCGTCGGCAGCATTGATATTATGTTGTTCGAGTTTAGACTTCTTCGTTCTCCAGACATTTTCTGAAACCATATATACCTCGTGAAGCCAAAAAGAGGAAATTTTGAGGTCTATATCATCTAAATCTACATCTGTGCTTGACACGATCTCTCGCTGTTGAAGTTTTGGAATCGTGTCCATTCTCCAGCAATTTCCTGCGACTAGCACTTGTTGTATTTTGACCGTCAGCTTCATTGGCGGGACTTGTGTCCTCGAGTTCCTTCAACCGTTCTTCTTAGTTTAAAACAATGGGACCAGCAGTCACTCAGATCAGGAGCCAAAGATCTTGTTCGACACTGAACTTGCTGGTTCCACCAGATTTTCACCTCTTCGGCTTCATCGGAGATGAAAATGGGCAAGAAGTTTTCTTGCGGGTTTTCGTCCAACATAAAGAAAATTTGACAAGAATGAAAGTTTAACTTGCGATGAAACAACCAGATCGAGAACGGTTCGCGCACGCAAATAAAATATCTCACCGCAATTCGCATTACAAGTGACAACTAGCGGTGAATTTCAATTAGAGCTGTCAACACGCCGTAAGAGATTTCATGAGATTCAAAAATAGTTTTTCTCCTTATCATAAAAAGTAAAAAAGCTTTCTCCATTCTTCCTGCAAATTATTTTTCTCAGTCTTCTCAATTTGAACAGCGAAAAAAAGATTTCAGCTTGTGAGCCAAATGTTGTTTAAACTGTTAACATGGCCTGAAACAGAGAGACTTGTGTCACACACCCCTTTTCCTTACTCCTTATATGGCCTGCATGCTTCATTCTCGGGTCATCAAATGAGAGAGAAAAAAATTGCTCCAAAGGTTATATCACAAGCCTTGCCGGTTATTAAAAAAGAGCGATTTTTAAGTTGCCTATGCATGAAGATTCTAACTCCAATGACGTAATTGAAATGCAGCTCAACTGAGAGTGACGTCACCTCAAGCGACCCATCTTCAAGTTACCCAAACACCTGTACAAACTGTTGCACCCGGTCAACAGATAGCAGTCAGGAGTGTCGCACCAGTACGGCCGGCAACTGGAATAAAACCAGTGGTAACTGCCACAGACAGACCAATGCAAGGTGCGTTTTACAAAATGCATACTAGTTATCAACACGTCTGAGTGGTATGCCAGATAATACCCCAGAAGTTACATCCGTTTTCTCAGTATATTTTGTACCATGCCATAGAAAATAAAGTAGCAATGCAATCAATACAGTCTTTTTAGGGAATGTTGGGTGCAATACACTCAAGTAGACAACAGCTTTTCCGGCTGTATTTTGGCTGTGAAGTTGAGCCTCCACTAATGACGGGCCAAAATTTTTTGGCCTGGCAGACAGTCCATGCTTTCACCTTTATTTTAGCCTCCCTATAACAGCAACAGTTAATAACATGCATCCAAAACTGCCAAATAACCTCTGTACAACAATCAGTGAATCAATGACTGAACAGTGTATACTAAAACCAATTTTTTATTGTAGAAGGTCAGTGTTAAACTGGATTTTTTACCATGTGTTAAAGCTGGTTTTCACTAGTGCATAAGCATAAGCCGCCATACCCAGAAGCAGTAAAATGTTGATAATTAGCACCTTTTATTAGGGAAATTTCCACCAAAAGATGCTAATTATCAACATCTTACTGCTTCTGCCTGTGTCAACTTATGCTTATACATTAGTGAAAATCAGCCTTTACTGGTCTCTGTTTCTTTCAAGAAATTCATTTTTGGTGTTACATTTTGATTTATACATGTTAACATAATCATTTTTTAGTGTAGAGTGCACTATTGGGATGGTTTGGGGGTTGATGGTGCTAAAGTAATATGGCAATAAGGTGTAAACTTTAATGTTTGTTTAATTAATGAATTTTAATTAACCTTGTTTTTGAGGGCGTCAGGTAGGTACCTTTAATTGCTACGTAAAATGTACTACACTTACATCACTTCATAGGTAACATCACAAAATTATATATGGTTCCAATATTCCCTTGTTATCGTAGTGATACTATTCTCCTAAGATCAAAAGCAATTTGCTCGAAGCGCATGCGCAGATTGATTAGCATTAGTGTTAACTATATGTTAGGTCACCGATACATTTCATACACAATTATACAAGGAACGTTAAGTGCTTTTCCTTGTGGTGGAACACAACATGTAAGACGCATGCGCTCTAGCATTGTCAGCTTAATGCAATCCATTCTCAAGTTCAGATTCATGCATGCGATACCACACTCTCGTCTTAACGGGCGATTAATAAGCAGTTATATTTCAGGTAATATCAGTTCTCCCTATTAGTGCAAAGGACGCTTTTGTGACAGCGCATCTTTTGGAATCATTCCTAGCTCAGTTCAAAAATGTCACGTGCTGTTTTCAAACTAATTTGTATTGCTAAGCTTTAAAGAGGGAAATGAATGGATCTCCTCAGCCGGTTGTTTATTTTCTCCCCTATGAAAGAGAACAAGAACTTCACAAATGTATTCACCCAAAACATTTCCTAGTTTGCGACATTAAAAGTAGTAATGTCGTGACAAAAGAAACTTCTCAAAAATTGCTGCAGACACTGTTACACTTACAGAAACCACAAACAAATTTAGTCAGTCTTTGAGGGGACTCATTCACTGATGTAAGATATAATATCAGTCAAGTTGAAACACTTCTCAGTTGTATTAATCGATATCATTGTGTATTTTGAACTGGTTTATTGTTAACACCAACGGTGGCAACCTAATGAGACTGTGCTATTCCAAGACACGACATGACTATTTGATAATTAAATTACTGGTAGTAACTGTTTATGGATGATATGAAGATTTGCCTCTTGAATGAAACAAAATCATTCCTCTTCCATTTTTTTCAT
The DNA here is from genome assembly GCA_019787425.1 of Platygyra sinensis. NCBI lineage: Eukaryota > Metazoa > Cnidaria > Anthozoa > Scleractinia > Merulinidae > Platygyra > Platygyra sinensis. Next base: position 29,659 of record JAHPZR010051498.1, on the reverse strand, counting down.
AAGTTAATAGCATCATTTCGTTTTTCTCCAGCAGGAAAAAAACGAGCGTATTTTCCTTTGTATGTTTTTGAGAAAACAAGGGTATCATGTTACAAACTTTGCGAGAAAAACAAAAGTATCAAGTTACAAATGTTGCAATTGAAAACAAAATTATCACATTTGCTAGTTCAACGTATCAATGAAATTAAAATGAATGAAATTCAACATAAAACACCACAGTAAAATTTAAAACCATCTTGACAAACAGTAATTGTAAGTTATTTTTGGGCCGTGAACTAACAAGTTACATACAGGCATAACATAACATAACATAACTTTATTTAACCTCGAATTTAAGTGTAGCTTAAAAGCTAATATCTTCGAGAAAAAAAGAAAAAAAAAAGAAAAATGCAAACAAGAAAAAGAAACTATAACTACTATAAGCTATTTACCAATTAACTCGAAATGTACTTACAGTCCTGCATAACACTCTGCACTATCTGACATTGTCTCACTAGTTTTGAAAATAATGTTGCTCCCAAAAAAATGTTACACCTCCACCTTCCCATAATGGCCACTTCTGGACAATGGCTACTTTCCTCTACCCCTAAGGTGGCCGTTATTTAGAAGTTTGACTGTATTTTGTATGGCATGGTATAAATTGCAGTCTCGAGTATGGGTTTAAATTGTTTTTATTTCTCCTGTAGTGGCTCAAGGCATTACTCAGGCTGTAACTATTCAGAGACCATTGGTACCCAACAAATCGCCTGTTAACATGCCAATTACGCTGGCACCTTCTGGTACAGTATCTGCCGCTGTGCCAACTGGGGGCCATGTTGTTACCAACATTGCACCTGCACCCATAGCTTCAGGCGTATCTAAAGGAATCCACAATTCATCGCAAGCTGCTGGTAAGTTTGATAGAGTTTGGACAAAGGTGAAAGCCTGTGTCCTGTACTTTAAACCAACATTTAAGATATTGATTTTGGGGGAGTCAGATGGCATAGTGGTGAGAGTGCTTGTCTGGTGACCCAGGTCTGATGTTGACTTAGGGCCATATGAGGGCTGAGTTTTTTGTTATTTCTTGTCTTGCTCCTAATCTGTTTTCCAAATTCAACCTGGATACTAGAAGACCTGCATGAAAACCAGCCAGGGCTCTCTAAATATTGTAATATATTTCTTTCTTTCCTTCCTTTATTTCTTTCTTTCTATATTATTTTATTTATTTGTTTTTTTTGTTTGTTTATTTATTTTATTTATTTATTTATTTATTTATTTATTTATTTATTTATTTATTTATTTATTTATTTATTTATTTATTTATTTATTTATTTATTTATTTATCCCTTGCATGTCTCTTATGAGTAGCAAGAGTGATTACAGTGCAGGTTGGTTTTATGATGGATTTTTTTTTTGTTCACCACCTTGATATGATACAATATAAGTTTACAGATATATGCCAAAAAATATGGCAGGAAAGCCCAAAGAAACCATGAGGCTTATGCATCGTCGGCTTTCCATACTAAATAACTATAGATGAACTAAATATTAGATAAAGTGAGCAGCAAAGGCAGAGTAATAATGATAAAACAAAAAGAGGATGGAAGGAAAGGAACAGTTAACTAAGGAGTAGTTTCTTCAGATTGTTTTTAAAAGTAGGCACACTTACTGAACTTACAACGTCTGGACTAAGCGAATTAAAAAACAAGGGACCTTGGTATTGAAACGAGAAACGTCTTATATTAGTTCTGCACTTAGGAACATGAAAAGAACTGGCATTCCTGGTATCATAATCATGAACCTGGTTCCTTCGTAGAAATGTGTTACTAAAAACATCTGGTAACAACTCAGTTTTATATTGAAACATAATTTTCCCTATTTCTGCTAGATACATTTCATTCAGCGGTAAAATACAACAGCTCTTAAATATTGGTTCGGTATGAGCATTGTAACAAGATTTACTGATGATTCTTATAGCTCATAGCCTGCGTGGCAGGCGTCCGAAGGGGAAGGAAAGGGGAAAGACGAGCCCGTGAAGCGCAAGAAGATTGGACGTGGGAGGATCGCGCTCATTTTGACTTTCCTCCCTCCCTTTCTACGGCCTACCACGCAGGCTATATAGCTCGTTTTTGCAGCAAAACAAGACGTTTCAAATTAGTAGGGTAGGATGGACAAGGGAGAAATAAAGTGTGTGTAAGGCAGATTTATAGAGGCAAAAGAGGGTGAAGGGAAATTATAACATAACTAAAGCAAAGCGCGCGCTCTGATTGGCTAATTCGGCATCTACTATTTGCCCATGGGTGTATGCTGCTGACGTAATCAATAGCTAAAGCAAAGCGCGCGCTTTGTGATCTAGCTTAATTTGTTGCGGACAACATTTTGGCCACTGTGATGACACTTATCGTTGTCGATAAGAGTACAGACGACGCTAAACCACATTCGATTTGTTTTTTACCACAATGTCAAAGATAACGAAATTGTCTTGACAACTGAAAACAACGACTCGGACTTGAAAGTGCACGCGCTGCATTATGCAAATGAGCTGCTTGTACGCGTCAGACTTTCCTTTTAAAAACTTTTACAAACTCACTTAATATGCAGAAACAATACGAAAAAAATGTTTGGGAAACGAGTAATGACACGTACTCGTTGTCGGTAAGAGTACAGACCACGATAAACCACATTTCGATTTGTTTTTTACCACAATACAACGTCAAAGAAAATGTTATTTTCAGAGCGCGAGCTGAAAAAGGCATTGCGTGACACATTGACGCGAGCAGAGTGGTATGGACTCTAAAAGACTTCTGTTGACTTCTGTCTTAATGTTATGTTATAAAACAAATGGTAAACGCCATAGAGTGTACTATTGAGTTATGGCTGCACTTGGGAGGTTTGCTAAGCACTCAAGAAGCTAGAGTCGCACTCGGCTATCGCCTCGTGCGACTCTTACGCATCTTTCGTGCTTAGCAACCTCCCGCGTGCACCTTAACTCAATAGTACACGCTATGGCGTTTACCATTTGTTAAACATCAGTTAGCTAAGGAGTAGTTTCTTCAAATTTTTTTTAAAAATAGACACACTTACTGAACTTGCAACACATGATTGAAAGCTGCTCTAGATGACTTTTGTAGATGGTCATTGGTAATTATTACAAATGACCATGTTATCATATCAAACCTTTGATCATTTCCAGGTGCAGCTATAAGGGGAGACAGTAGTAGTCCATCACCAAACCAAGTTCTGACAAAAAGGCGACTACAAGACTTGCTTCATGAGATTGATCCTCGTGAACAGATGGATGATGATGTTGAGGATGTGAGTTTAAAAGTTAATTTTTGAGCGTAGGGAAGGGGAAGAGCGGTTGTACTTGTAGAACATACAGTCACTTACAATATTTACAATACAGGTTACTTGCATTACTAACAGTACAGTACTAAAACTAACAGTACTATACCTACAATTTAATTCGTATATTCCCTCCTATATGATCAATCAATAAACAATGCAGTTCATACTGCATACACACATGTACATGTTATTTGCTGGCTGGGAGGTCTGCACCAGGAAAAACTTTGCCCTTGGTCTTTTACTCTCGGCCTCAGGCCATACTCAAGACTGGGGGAACAATATTTCTTAACATGGACTGACCAAGGCTGGGAAATAATGTGTTTATTTTTTCCCTACTGTACTGCTTTGAAAGCAACTTTTGTATGATTGGCAGTGGTGATCACTAATTTCACAGGGATTATTCAAAGTTTGAAGTATAAAACATTTTCCATGGCAAGTAGTTGTTTGCCTGTAAATGAAACATTATCCTCTTCATAATTTACCGAAATATTTTCCTTTACCTTTTTTTTAAATAAAACTCTCAAGTCTTGTCATACGTAACTTTAAGGGATGTGCCCCTCTCCTCTCCCTCCATTATTACATGTTAAATAACTTATGTACTTATTGGATTGGAGGAATAAATAAATAAATAAATAAATACCTGCGATTGACTTTAAGAAAAGTCCTTATGAATTAAAGTAACTCACAGTTTTCTGGCATCATTTGTTACTTTTTGATACCTCCTTCAAACAAAATTGAAGTCTTGTACTGTTTTCCTTGTCAAAGTTGCTGCTGCAGATTGCAGATGACTTTATTGAGAGTGTAGTGACAGCTTCATGTCAGATTGCCAAGCACCGTAAATCCAACACGCTAGAAGTGCGGGATGTACAACTACACCTAGGTTTGTACTCTGTTGGCACTAGGTTTTCATCATAATTTTTACTGCAGGCCTTGTACATTACTTGCAAGAATACGATTTTAATTCTGGGCTAAAATTTAGAAATTTAAAGCGTTCAAAATATTTACAGCACACTAACAGTATCAAACTTTTAGATAGCTGCAAAGCCACTAGTTTCCTTTATGGAGATAGTTGTCACACTTAAGTTGAGACACTGAAATACAAAGACAGATTGATGTAATTTTTCTCATTATCCTATTGTTGTATCTGTAAAACCTGGAGGGTGCAGTAAAAATATCATTTTTAGAGATGTTTCAGTGTAAAATATGTTTTGTAGGCCTAAAGTTGCTTTAGCTATGTTTCAGCAAAGTGTCTGAAGTTTTTGTCCAAAATTTGCCCGAAATGAGATAAAAAGTGTCCAAAAATTTAACATCGGGAAATTTTTGCAAGTAATG
>JAHPZR010051498.1:15000-20000 GCA_019787425.1 Platygyra sinensis | reverse complement strand
ACCAGGAAGATACTGTATGTTGTGTCACTTAGCAACTACTCTGACGAAAGCCGCGGGCTCAACCATACTTGAAGCTTCCCTCCTGGACCACAGGTAGCCCAAGCTTCTTTGTAAAACACTGCGTAACAGCGTTATTATAAGAGTTTGTATAAGAATATAACGATCGTACAGAATAGTTCAAAAAAGGGAAACTGAAAATGATAAAATCGACTTACCTTTCTTGTTGTGTGCATAACTTGCGTTTTTATGGCGTTTGGGGCGTTTCTAGTTAGTTTTAGCTTCTCTGTATTCCTCTACATGTATGATTATATATGGAGAGGAACACAGAGAAACTAAAGCTAACTAGAATCGTTCTGACACGCCCCCAAACGCCATAAAAACGCAAGTTATACACACAACAATAACAGTTTAAGTCGATTTTATTACTTTTTTCCCTTATTTTGAACTGTTCTGTACGATCGTTACATATTTCCCATACAAACTCTTATAATAATGCTGTAACACATGTCATGTTGACGGTTCGCAGAGCTTGGGCTACCTGTGACTGGACTCCCCCGACCTCGTTCCCAGGTCCTCTCTCTACTTTATCGAAATAGAGAGGAAGACCCTGGGAACGAGGTTGGGACTCCCCATGGTCTTTTTTAATGTTTGAATCAAAGATGGCGGCCGTCGCATGAAATACCCAGGGAACGGGGCGAATTTTAAGAATTTTGTAGACGTTCTTTTAAACAATTAGATTATGAGCTCAAGATTTCTATCGCGTCACAGTTGATCCGCCCGGACGCACAATTTTTTTTTAGTATAAATCAACTTGGTGTTCAAAAACTATCTAAGTCCTCTTCACAGAGTTCGAAAACGCCAAGAAGCGGTCGTCATTTTGCTCTGACAAGGGCACACTGCTACGCTACTCACTATGTATCACAGAATATATAGCGAGTAGCGTAACCAGTCAGAGAACGGAATTCGCGATAGAACGATAGGGGATTTATAGGTCTTTATACTAAGACTAAATAGAAGCTTTATTGATGGACTCTTTTACAATTTAAAGAGTTGTAGTTGGAATGAAATTTGAAATGCACATTGGGTGGTATCAATAATTTGCATCAGACTTGAGAACAATGCAATCCGTGAAGTACAAATAAATCAGAGAACTGTGACAGTTTCAACAATGAGGAATTTTTCCAGCTGTAACTGCGATCGGTCGTTCAAATTTTCGCGAGTGACTTTGGCGCTTTTTATGCAATACGACAGGAAGAAAATGCAACCAGCTAAGACGTGAAACGAACCAGCCACATAGAAGGTGAGAACGTACGATCCAGATAGATCAGCAAGAAAACCTGTGGAGAGAAAATATGAAGAGATGAACAGAATTAACACTGTATTCAGGCTTCCATTCTATGCAGTCTGTCTTCAGTAAAAGGTACAGAATGCAAACAAAGTAGATTTCATCATAGGCTCTGCTCATTTCCCGAACAGCGCCTGATAATCGAGCCTAATTGCATCACTCTGTTTATTATTGGGGTGAAAATCTGTTCAAGATATCCGTGATCGGTTCTTTAACTTAAGTCCATTCTACAAGACTGTCTAGACCCATTCTCAGAGAATTTCCCCGTTTTTAAAATAAACCCTAGTTTTTGAAGAGTGAGAAACCAATATGAGAGGAATAACCAAACATACCATTTGTTCCTAAGCAATGGGGGCGTCGAGCGCTCTGGTTTCTTAGTCAAGCGATGACGCGAAAGCGGACGATGGGAAAAATGTTCGCGTGCGCGAGCGTTGCAACAACGGGCTAATCAATCAAACTTTAATTTTAAGGCTGTTTTTCACTAGCGCACGAGTCGACATAAGCAGACGCAATGAGATGGCGTTAATTAACGCTTCTTGTTAGGAACTTTCAAAGCAAAAGGTGCTTGTTATCAACATTTACTGCGTCTGCGTGTGTCTGTTCATTGCTTATGCTTTCGTGCTAGTGAAATCCAGCTTTGAGAGAGGGTAGCACTTGATAAAACTATCAAGTGCAAGTAATGAATCTGTGGCCCTCTGAATAAAGAACATTTAAAAATTAATAAAAATTCTAAGGAAAGGAAGGGCTACTGAAAGGCTACATACCTCCAAAAGGGGGACCAACAGCTAAAGCAATCGCTACACAAAAATGGATAAACCCGAATCCTTGAGACCGTTGTTTCGCTGAGAGCGTTGTCATAGCTAAAATGTTCATTGAGGATATTATAGCACCGTCAGCGACCCCGTAAGCAACGTAACACGCCAACAGCTGCTTGTAAGAGTACAAAAGGGTGCTCAGTACTGTGGTGGCTCCGGCAATAAACACTGCCGTTTGCATGATCCACTTGGGATGAAGACCCTTCTTGTCGCACACGTAACCAGTCAGAGCTCTGATAAGGACACTGCTGATTCCGTTCCAGAAGTACATCATGGACGTGCGCTTTGCGTCTATGCCCCGCTCTTGACAATATCGAGCCTGTGTGGCAAAAAATGGCCTTTTAGTGACATCATAAGTATAACATTTAGGTATGTGAGCCTGTCCAACAGTCAGTCAATCAAACGGTCAGTCAGTCTTTCAGCCTTTCAGTCTGTCAGTCGGTCGTCGGTCGGTCTGTCATTCATTCGGTCGGTTTCTCAGTCTGTCAGTCTGTCGGTCAGTCGATCGGTCATTCGACTGGCCGGCCGCTCGGTCAGTCAGTCAGTCACTCAGTAAATCAGTAAGTCGGTCAATCAACCAATCAGTCAGACAACCGATCAGTCAGTCAGTCAGCCAATCATGTAATGCAGATAGTCATTCAGTCAGTCAGACATTCACGTTACTAAGAAAGTCAACTAGGCAGTCAGGTATTTGGCCACTGGATGTTATACTCACCATATGAATTAGGGGAACAGTGATACCGCAGAAGCATGTGGTACTTGCAATCAGGTAAATAACAAATTCCTTATTTCGTAAGTATGAAAAATCTAAAGTCGCACACAGGTGGGTCGATGATCTGCCGGGGCCTGGGATATCTTTAATATATTCCTCAGTATCATTTCCAATGACCGTGACAAACGAGCAGGATAATATGCAAGTCAATAACAACATTCCTGCCATGACTAGAAAAGTGACCCTCCAAGTGGTGACACTCAAAAGGGCTTCGATGATGGGGCTCATAACAATTAGTCCTCCACCAGGTCCCATCAGAACGAGCCCAGCTGCCAAAGAGCGCCTCTTAATAAAGTACCTGGGCATGATAGTTAACACGACAAAGAATATACAGCAACTACCAAAGCCAAATACAAGGCCAAACGTAAAGTACATCGTTGTCAAGTTGGGTGCTTGTGACGTCACGGCAAGAGCTGCTGTGGCGATAAGACTACCGCTGACCGCAACTGACCTATGGTTGAACCGATCACAGAGAACTCCCACCACGGGTCCAAACAGACTGCCACTTGCATACGCCAAGGAACCGACCCAAGCTGTTTCGAGAGAATAGAGTATAGGAAATAGTTACTGTAGCCTTAGTGTCTCACATGTACTGAGGCGACTGAAAGAAATGAAGAGAAATCTACTGGCACATAACTTTTCGAAAAATGGTCGAAGATTTTTAAGATTCTCTCCCCCCGGCTTCAAGACGGTGCAAATAGGGACGGCTAAGACAACTACGAGATTTGAGAAAAGAAATTGGAAAAACAGCCGGTATTCACGAGTAGCCTTCGCTAATCAACCAACAAAGCGTTATACGTTTTGCGATGCTAGCTATGTCCTGTGTCGGCTGTACTCGCTGTTTGCCGCTATTTGCCGTACATCAGGGCTCAGCCAGAATCAGAGATTACACCAAGAAGGAACACAAAATGGAGCCAAGGAACCTCAAAGACCATTTTACCATCAGCGAACTAATAAGCCAATTCTCAATCGGACTCAGTCAGACTCAATAAGAGAAATGTCGTTTGTTAAATAAACATAATTAATCCCAGTTACTTAATAGTCACTTTTTCTTGTTTCATGTTACATAGCGTATTTTGCCACGTTATGCACGTAATTGTAAAACTAACCTACATATTTACTCGGCAAAGACCGTGATCCCAACGATGTCAAAACGTCGTTTCTTACTTTCACTAATTTTTGTGTTAAAAAATGTTCCCTCAAGGCTTACTAATTCGATCACTAAAATCCTAGACGTTCTACTGTAAGTAGACTGACTTATTATCGAAAGTCTTGTGGGGGTTTAAAAATTTATTTGTCAATAAGTAAGTTATGTTAATATTGCAAGTAAGGCCCGTTTCAAACGCCGTGCTAAAGTCGTGCCGAACTAAATTCAATTTGACTCGACTGTAGCACGACATTGGCACGACTTGGTTTCAAACGTCGAGCCATGGTCAAGCTTAATTCACTCACTGGGAATTCACTGGGCGTTTAGAAAAGAGACGATATTACGAACCTGCGGTCCAACGGATAAATCCAAAATGATAATTTTAGTTATTTACTTATTTAGTTCGGCACGGCAATAGCACGTCGTTTGAAACCATGCCGTGCCAAAGTCGGGTAGCACGACAGAGCTTGCCGTGCTACACGGCAGAGTCGAACCTAATTCTTAAATGGTTTCAAACGCCGTGCTACAGCCGCGCCAAAGTCGAACCTAAATAATGAATTGAGTTCGGCACGACTTAAGCACGGCGTTTGAAACGGGCCTAAAGTAGTTTTAGCATGTCAAAAAATGCTGCTATTGTAAGTAATGTTATGATTACTTTAGTAAATAATCAGTGTGTATTTTCAAACTGAATTACACAATGAAATTAAATGAAATATAAATTTATCTTAACCCCTTAATTTCCATGTCATCCATATTGAGCGTGCGCGTAGCACGACTCTGTGTCAAGCCGAGATCCATCTGTATAGTTTTAAAAGTTATTTTAGCCTGCGTAGCAGGCGTTTCTAAAAATTTTCGCGAAGGGAACGAAACTGGGAAGGAGTGCGAAAAATAGGGAGCAGAGAGAAGGGATAAAGCGAGCGA
>JAHPZR010051498.1:0-10000 GCA_019787425.1 Platygyra sinensis | reverse complement strand
AGTTATGTATGTTGTTTTTAAGCCTTGTTACTGCCTTCCCCTGCCTTCCCTGTCTTCCTGCATATTAATAAAGTGCCTTCCTCCATACTATTAAATGAGGTGCCTTCCCCCATACAAATGAGGTGCCTTCCTGCATACTAATAAGCGTCACTCTAGTACAATACAAACAATAAACTTGCCTAAACTTGCCCGCGCTCTATTAACCGTGATTGGAAAAAATCTCTTATGTGTTAAAATTACAAGCGCGAATTTTAACGAAAGTGTTATATTTCTCGCAATCGCTTTGCTAGGAAATAATTCGTTCGAGTTGGTTGTTTAGAAAATTCTGTTCCCTGTTTATCAGCCTGGCTTTCGTTACCGATGTTCGCGAATTTCAAGCTCTTTTGGAAGTTTGTTTACCTGTCCGTGATCGGGAAACGTTGACAAGCGCAAATTTTTGAAAGCGTAATAAGGTTCTCTAGCTTGCTTTGAAACCTTTCTCCGATTTTCGAAATCGGGCTCTTTTAACCCGATGTTAAGTTTTTATCTGAAATCTCAGCTGTGCTGACGAGAGAGAATTTAAATTCTTAGCTAAGAGCTCGAGTTTTCCGCTCCGTTAGTCACGCACTGAACTCCACTCCCTAGATTTGCATACTGACAAACCTCGAACGGAGAAACCCATGGGACAGCTCTATCATTGAAATGACAACAATAGAAGCTCGGACCGCTAACTAAGTGTCAATACGCCACAATAAATATGTTTGAACAACTTGCTTCTTTTATTACGTTTATGAGCGAATACAAAAAATTAATACACAGAGATTTGAAATGCATACACGAAAATGACAACTGAACAAAACTGAGTAAAGTATTAGGAAATCAATCGTCTTCATCTTCGCTTGGAGGATAATGAGTCCTTTTTAAAGTGTTTGAATTAATGTGTTTCACCGCGTGGCAGTCAGCGCACCAAATAAATCCATCTGCCAAGTGTTTACGATCAACAGGAATTTGATGTACACATATCGGACAAATCCTATAACCATCATGCCAAAAACATCTAGGGCATTTGACTACTGCTCTTTCGTAAACGTTCTCTCCGTTGCAATAGCAGCAAAGACCTTTTCCTTTAAGCAAAATCTCTGAATTTTCTTCAGGTTCCAGATCTGGGTTTTCTGATTCTTGGTGTTCACTATATTCAGACGCTGTCTCTGTGCCTTCTTCATTATCACTACTTTCGGAGACCATTTCTTCATCACCAGCCTCACTGTCTTTATCGCGATAGGCTTGTTCTTTTTCCAATAGTTCCGCCAAAATTCTCTTATTTTGTATCAAACGCTTATCGATTCCTAACTCTGCCAACCCATCGATAAATGTTTTGAGGGCTCGAGGTTTAACAACATCGTCGTTATGGGGGAGTAACACATATTCGACCAGCTCTGAAATGTTCGTCACTGGTATTATTCGCTGGTTTCGGAGTAACTGTCCGCGAGGTGTCCAAAACAAGATATCTTTGGAAGCCGCCATGCTGTGTAATAGATCGGAGGCCTTTAGTCGGGAAACGCGTTGGGACAGACCTTCTAAAACATCTTTAATTCGAGGTTCTTCGTTATCGCTTTCCTCGTTTTCACTTGCGTTGTTGTCTTCATAATCGCTCTCTTCCTCTTCATCCCAGGCGACTTTTCTCTTCATATTGACCAGCACTCGTTAACGTCAAGAACCAACTGATTATACTACAGACTAGATCGCGACGTTTTATAACATTAAGGGCCCTATGCTAGTTAGAACCGGGATTAGCAAATCTTGTATAAATCCTCCACCTTCTTGAGCAAGAATATACTTTTTTTTCTTGTAAGGAACACTTGATTCAACGAGACTAGCAAGGGCATCTGCATGCTTTTTTAAGTGGTGCTTCACTTCCTTAGAGACCGGTATGTTTCCATGAAGTAGATTAAAAAGAATCTGAACTAATGCGTGTATCTGTTCTGGAGTGGCTGTCTCTAGAAGAAACTGACGCTGATGTTCTGGGCAACAAGTTAAGAGATGAAGGAAAGGTAGGTTGTTCTTTACTACTCGAGACATGGTCGTAAAATGAGTTAAAGATGACAGGCATCGGTATTTTATAATTTTTTCCAGGGAATCCCACTTAAATTTACGACCAAAGTTGAAAGTCGTCTTCGTCCTGATCCAACACAACTGTTTTGCGTTTCTTGAACGGGGGTAAACCACGAAACTGCACTTTCCTTTTTGTAGATTATCGACCACTCCCAGCCTGAGGTACTAGTCCACCAATAGCTTCTCTACTACGCTTCGCCAGCGCTGTGTTAACATTATTTCCTTCCAGAACATCTTGGGCCACTTGGACCCCTGTTTGTAATGCCTTTTTGCCAAGCACTTTAGCGCCTTGCTGTAAATGAGGCATCGCCCAGCGAAACAGCCCTTTAAATATGGAACCTAAGCCATACCCCTGCTGAAATCGGGCTCCGTGAAAAGCCGGTAAATTACCTCCTTTTGGCTTAGCTTGATTTAAGTAGTATTCTTCGTACAACTTGTGATTTGGAGTATAAAGTTTCTTCATCGCGTTTAAAAATTAGCGGGTCTCCTCTGACAGAAATGAAGTGTAAGCAACACTTTACCAAGTTCAAATGGGACAGTTTCTCCTGTGTCCCGCTTTATATAGTTTTCGATATGGTGATAGAACAATAGGAGGAGGAGGAGGGAAAACAGTAGAATGAGGAGGAGGAGGGAAAACAATAGAATTGAGGAGGAGGAGGAGGAGGAAAACAATAGAATTGAGGAGGAGGAGGGGAGGAGGAGGAGGGAAAACAATAGAATTGAAGAGGAGGAGGAGGAGGGAAAACAATAGAAATGTGGAGGAGGAGGAGGGAAAACAATAGAATTGTGGTGATTGAAGGCTATATAAATGTAAAACATCATAAACATTTTGTCAGTTTACACTAAGCTTTGAGTGAGTTGACATGAGTTGGTCCTGTCCTGTTTGTCAAAAGGAGTTTTCTAGAAAAGATAATTTGCAAAGACATATGAACAGAAAACACAGTAATTCCAATTTTGCTCCAGTCATACCGATGGCTCAAGAAAAGTGTCAGCGGTTTCAGTTGGTTCATCCATTTACTTGCATGGTTGCAGGGATGACCGGCTCGGGAAAAAACTGTCTGGGTACAATCACTGTTACAACAAGCTCAAACCGTGATCGATCAACCACCGGAGAGAATAATCTGGTGTTATTCACAGTGGCAAAACGCCTACACACAATTATCGATGATGATACCGACAATCGAATTTGTCAAGGGGATCCCGGAATCTCTGGAAAATGATTCCTATTTAGATATCAACATACGTAACCTGATTGTCATTGACGACCAAATGATTGAAGCCGGAAAAGATAATCGGATCGTGAACCTGTTTACAAAAGGATCTCATCACCGAAATCTGAGCGTTATTTACATTGTGCAAAATCTGTTCCATCAAGGCAAAGGCAACCGAAGCATCAGCTTAAACAGTCATTACTTGGTCCTGTTCCGATAGAATACGAAGAATCCAAACCGAAGAATAACTCGCAATCGTATAACAGCAGGAGCCATAATCAGGGACGGAGACCGTAAGTCTCGGGATGCGCGCGGACCCATGATATGGGACAATTTTTCTATTTTTAGAACAAATTGCGCCATCCTGACGTCATATATCCGCGCTGATCCACGCACGTGTCTTGGGCTCTCGCGTGGATGTTGTCACGTTGTGTGATGAAATTGTTAGAGTTGCGAGATTCTCCTTCCGATTTTTCACAGCGATGACAGGGAATAAGGCAGAGAAGAACCAGGGCTCTTCTATGGACTTTTATGCTCTGATTTAATGGAAAAGGTGTGTTTTTCAGGGTCGAGAATTTCTTTAATTTCGCGCTGTAAATGAATAAAATCCGTTCGCCGGCTAGTTATTCCCGTAAACTTTTGTGTTTGTTTTGTAGAGAAAAGTTCTGTAAGAAAACTGTTTACTCCGGTATCGAGTTAATTTGTGAGTTTGCCAAACAATGCTTTATCATAACCAAAACCTGTGTTTGATAGTTTCTTGTTGTTTCTGCTCGTTTGGCGAGTTTGCAAAAGTTTTTGAAGGCAAGTCTGACGCGTACGAGTAGTTCATTTGCATAGTGCAGCGCGTCCACTTTCAAGTCCGAGTCGGTGTTTTCAGATTGTGAACAAATCGGGAAAAAGATTTGTTTCGTTGTCTTTTGTGCTTAGATACTACAACAATTTTTACCAACGTTCACCAAAAGGCTACTAACATCATGTGTGTTTCTTGCACATAATGAAACTTTACACTGCGAAAAAAAAAATAGACAGGGAGTTTTGATTCAATCGAAATCTTTATTCGAGTTTATTAAAAGCGTCATCGTAACTTTTCTGATTATTTCTACTGTGTTCACATATTTTCAGCTAAGCTTTTAATATGTTCTCAAACATTAGTCAACCTTAAACATATTCAAAAACTAGAGATATTATGAGTTCGATGTAAGTTTTCACACCAAAGTACGAAGTCCAATTTGTCATGTTTTACTAGCTGTGCAAAACACGCATCGGCGGGCGCTCTCATTCATCGACAACAGAAATTTATTGGATTTTTACACAAACAAAACTAAGCAGCATCTACGGACATAAACCTATTGTCACTTATTAGGCCTTAACGCTGCTATATCCAAACATATTCAACTAGTTTTTTTTTTTCTGTGTTATGAAAAGCTGTTAACCTTCTTCATATGTGAAATTTAGAGTGGAGTAATGTGAAGTTCTTGTAAAAGGAGCAGCGGAACTCAACTTGGTCAGCGATATAAAGCGGGACATACCTAAATTCGGCACTGTCTTCACTCAAACTGGAGCAACTTACGGCGAAAATACTTCAGCAAAATTCCAACAGCCATAAAGGCGTTGAGTTGTGGGCCAAATTAAAAGCATAAACGATTTCGGACGCCATTTCCCCTGCGCGACATCCGCGAAAATCCTCGCAGCAATGTACGCGCGTGTGCCGCAGGCGATGGCGCAATTTGTTCTAAAAATAGAAAAATTGTCCCATATCATGGCGCCAACCCCAATACTAGAAATGGCGCGCGCTTACGGTCTCCGTCCCTGATTATGGCTCCTGATAACAGTAGATTTTATTCGATCTGAAATCAAAATTATACAAACATATTCTATTTTCTAAGTGTAATCAAGCAATTAACAAGTGAAAAAGGAAAAGGGCGAAATATATGCCCGCGACAACCAAACGTTAATGAAAGCGCAACCATGCGGTTCGTAATACAAACTTAAGTACAGCAGATCACTGATATTCTATAACAAAATCAAAGACTAAATTAACAATTCATGCAAGGGTAATTTTCCATTCACTTACTTCTATGGCGAATTTTCTTAAATGTCCTTGAATGTGTTAAGCATAAATCCGGGCAGCAGCTAAAAACGGTAAACACTTTGGTCCTTTCAGTGCGGCTGTCGGTAAAAACTGAATGAAACTAAACTACTCAATTAAATTTGAACAAAACATGCATTCTTGCGGTTCCTCTCAAACGTGTGCGGTTTTCAGCTTTCTTGTTTTTTGTTAACTAAACTAAATTGTTCACATACGTTCATTGATTCACTAAACAGGTCCTTTTCAAGAATCCTCGGGATAAACTACAAATTTTGACTCTAGCCAAACAAATGTATCCAAGTGAAACTGCTTGGTTTATCAAAGAGTACGAAGAGGCGGTGCGAAGACTATTTGGATATCTTTTTGTAGATCTTAAGCCAACGACTCCAGATAGATGTAGATTGAGAACAAATGTTTTACCCGGCGAAGAAAGATTCAACAAAGGATTCGAAGAGAATAGAATTTCTCAAGAACTGCTCCAGTACCTCAAACAACAAACTCTGATGGTGCCCCCGACAATTTCGGAGATGCAACGCATTCAGCTGAATAATATGGATAATCTCCTGTATCGTACAAACCTTGCAGAGGACCAAAAAGCGAAGCAGTACATGTAGTTGCAAAACAAGTTTTTAAACTATAAACACAAGTTCAAATCTTTAATACCTGAAGCAACAATACCCTCGCCTTACAAGTACTCTCAATACGATGAAGACGATTGATTTCCTAATACTTTACTCAGTTTTGTTCAGTTGTCATTGGGACTCTGTAAAGTGAGGAAGCGGACGGCGGACGGCGGACGGCGGACGGCGGACGGCACAAAATGTTTGCCAAAAGTGAACCTTCACCACTGGAGATCTCCTTTCCAGCGAGCAATTCAAGATTCAAACAAGCTTTGGTCAATTTTCGCTTAAACTCTTTCTTCGTAATAACTTTAGTACAGAGTAAACAAATTTGCTCTTTCGATCGACGCAGGAGAAACGCACACACGTTCGATTATTTTGGTATAATCGGTCACGCCACTCCTCATTTTTGGCGCGAAACGCAAATGAAAACCCTTCAAGCGAGACAAGTCGACCTCTCGCGACTTCGTCGCTCGCTCGGCCGTTTCGCGGCCTGACATATTCTTCCCCTGAAATTCATGAGGTCGACTTGTGGCAAGTCATTAAAAAGAAAAAAAACCGGAATTGCTGGGTTCTTTGGCAAATCTCTACCAGAACTTGTTTACTTTGCGGTGGAAATCTGTCATCGCGGGCCTTTTGCCTAGTGCGACCCCAGGTTTTTCGCTTTGGCAAAAACTTTGCGAATTTAACATGGTGGGGCAGGCATATTTTCGAAAAGTCGAGCCAAACAATGGCAATCACAGCGGCAACTGTGGACGCTTGTCAGCGTAACATGAAAAAGCGATACGCGCGGGAAGTTCAATTCTAGTTCGCGGTCTTTCATCAGGGACAGAGTTGGCTTTTTTTAGCCCAATGCTCACACATGAATTCCCATGACCCAGGCCTTAGAGTCCTGACGCAAGAATTCTTTGGCGACGTCGATTTCTTCCTCTGATCATGGCCGCTGTTAAAACCGTCAAACATTTGTCTGCCCATCGTTCGTTTAACAAGAAAAGACAACAAACTGCTGTAGTTTAAGCCGAACGAGCAGAAGAAGAATCACGGGAACTATGAGCACTCCTTCAACGGAACGCATTCTTGTTTCGGTTTAGATCGCGATCGATATTATGTCTTTCGAAAACACATGAGTAAACAACGTGGTACCTAGCACGATTTTCTCCCACAAGTGCGACCCTCCGTTGCTGTCTGAAAGTTTTCCTTTCGGGTTGCGGAAATACTTGGAGATTTAAAAACATATCTTGCAATAGAAATGAGCCAAAACAATATACTAACACATGGCAAATTATAGAGGTGTCAAACTCAACGAAGCGACATGCAGATAACAACGGAAATCACGCAGACCTATGACCTCTTAAAATTTGTCATAGCACGAGCCAACGGCTCTATTTTCTTCTTATGACATAATACGAAGTGCCCTACTTGAACAAGAGTGAAGCGACAAAAAGGTTGAGAGACCGAAAAGAAAAAGGCAAATGTACAAATGCCACGAACCGTAGGAGTCGTGAGGCCTGTCAACCCCATTTTATACACAAATATGATACCTGTGATAAGAATCTACCTACTGTACTTGCAAATTAACAGTTCTATAATCATAGCCGGGCCCGGCGTCACAATATAGAATGCGAGTAAGCAACACGTCAGACACGTTCACGGTAAATGTCATATTTTGTCCCGAAAAAGCAATACTTGGAGACTTAAAAACAAATCTTGCAATAGGAAGGAGCCAAAACAATACACTAACACATGACAAATTATAGAGGTGTCAAACTCAACGAAGCAACACGCAGACAACAGCGGCCGGAAATCATGCAGACCTATGACCTCTTAGAATTTGCCTTAGCACGATCTAAAGGCTCTAGTTTTCTCCTAATGACGCAATACGAAATGCCCTTCATAAACAAGAGTGTAGCGACAAAAAGGTCGAAAGACCGAAAAATAAACGGCAAATGTACAAATGGCACGAACCGTAGGAGTCGTGTTTGGCCTCTGTTTTATTTACCATCAAGAAAGAAAATGTTGGGCTCAGTTTTATGTCATTGTTAATTATGAGTTTATTATTTTTCATTTGTATTTATATAGTTTATATATATATATTATTATTATTTATTTTCATATTCCGTCCGCGTACCGCGCGTATATCCGCCGTCGCGTGACCATATGAGCCGAAGGGCCGCCCCATCATCGCCCATCGGATGCCGAGCGACGTCCAAGTAGATCACGCCTGATTCCGCATAAGCACTTACTACACTTCCAGAGTCCCGTTGTCATTTTTCGTGTATGCATCTTCAAATATCTCGTAGTAGTTAATATTTTGTATTCGCTCATTAGACGTAATAAAAGTAAAGCAAGTTGTTCAGACGACCTACTTTATTGTGGCGTATTGACACTTAATTAGGGCGTCACGAGCGCTTCCATTGTTTTCCATTTCAATGAATAGAGCTCGTACCCATGGGTTTAATCTTTCGTTCGCCGTTCGACAGGTATTGTCATTATGCAAATCTAGGGAGTGGTCGTGTCAGTTGCGTGACTAACAGAGCGGAAAACACTCGTAAGCTTCTTAGTCAAAGAACATTTATATATTGTTGTGCTCTCATCGGTCAGCACAGCTGGAGCCAGTTCACGATAAAAAAACTCAACATCGGGGTTAACAGAGGCCCGATTTCGAAAATCTCGGAGAAAGGTTTCAAAAGACAGCCTTAGCAGAACCTTATTACGCTTTCCAAAAATTTGCGCGTTGTCAAAACGTATCTCGAGCACGGACAGTTAAACAAGGCGTCCAAAAGACGCTTGAAATTGCGACGAACATCGGTAACGAAAGCTATGTTGATAAAACAGGGAAACAGGAATTTTCTTAACACAACCAACTCGAAACGAATTATTTCCTAGCAAAGTCGATTGCGGCGAGAACATATAACGCTTTTCGTTAAAATTCGCGCCTTGTAATGTGAAACACATAAGAGATTTTTTTTTTTTCCTTTCCAATCACGGTAATAGAGCGCGGGCAAGTTTATTGTTTGTATTGTACTAGATGATGACGCTTATTAGTATGCAGGAAGGCACCTCCTTGTATGGGGGGTGAACACGCACCTCATTTAATTAGTATGGAGGAAGCGCACACTTTATTTAATACGCGCAGGGAAAGGCAGGGAAGGCAGGGGATCCAAAACTGTACAAGACTTCAACAGTGGATTTTTTTTCCCAACTATGCTTAACCAGTGTGAACTCCTGTGTTCATCATGAGCGTCGTCAGACAAGTCCTATACATAGATATATTGTAGCGAGATCTTGTTTTGGAATTTCCTGTTCTTCCCTTTTTGTAGTTGGTCCGATGCAAACACACCTTTGAAGAGAGGCTCGAGATACAGGAAGGATCTTGCCTACGCCAAATACTTAATCCAGTTGTCGGCGTAGTTAATGCCACAAACTCCATGTTTGTGTTTACTACTTGTCTTAAATCACACAGCTCGGTTTGGGTTGGTCAATTTCTAGGGTGTGGTGTTGGAACTCACCGTAGACAAGGATGTTGCTGCTTAAAACGTGCCTTGGAGCTTCAACCAAACTTTTGAAATTTAACCACTTAAATTTCCCGACATGCGCACAACACTACTAATGTTAACATGTGCACAGTCCTCATCATTTATAGAAATAATGGTTTTGGGGTTCAGTCTCTTTGTGGATATACGCGAAACCATATTGGTGTTGTAGTCTCGCCAATTTGAAATAGATTGAAAATGTAGTTCACATGTCAGAACCATAAAATATGCTTGCAATAGCAAGTTTTAAACCCTCTTTGGGATAACACTATCCTATTAAGAGCTAGAAAACCTTATAGGAAGAGGAAGGGGAGGGGGAGAACCCTAGAAGGAGGAGGAAGCAGGAGGAGGGAAAAAAAAACAGAATTGTGGTGGCGGTGGTGGTGGCGGCGGTGGGTCTGAATAATCTACACAAAAAGGAAGTGCATGTTCGTCGGTGGTTACCCCGCCGTTCAA
>JAHPZR010051494.1:30000-44146 GCA_019787425.1 Platygyra sinensis | reverse complement strand
TGAATATTGAATATTGATAAAACCATTTCTTTGACAAAGGCCTGCTTGCCAACTCTGCAATTTTGCTGTTTACATTTCTGATCATATTCATTTTCTATATGAAATAGCCATAGGGTAATAGAACCTCATCAGCTGTCATGTCAAATGAGATAGCTGAGAACATGAACATTTTGCTGATGAACAGAATCAGAGTTTGCATTTAACGACCATAAAATATGGCCATGCACAAACGTGGCCTGTCAGGTCCTTTGGACCCACAGAATTACCATATACCTTCAGATCGGCAATTTTCTTCAAATTTTGATTTTTCGGTTAAAGTAATATACAAATTGAATCTCCAGTGTAGAAAAGAGATGTTTCTCAAATCAAATTTTTCACTTGAAGTGGACACTGTAAAGAACTAAAACTCATGAATATGGAATTTGTCTGATTGTCCCCAAGTTTTAACAGTGGGTAGATTAACACATAAACTACGAAAAGGTGTCTGCAAATTTTTTCTTTCAAAATATTTTTTTCAATGAGAGCGAGTTTTAAACAAACACTTCACATTCTAAAAACGTTCCACAACTTTTCACTGTAACTGAGTACATGTATATCAACTCTGATCATCACAATTACAAATTTCAACCCTAATGCATACAGTACATGTAAACCTGTCCATTCCTGCCCAACCTCAACCAATTACTTAGTGGCTGTCTTGTTTCCACTCAGAAGACATTATAGTAGTGTTGAACATTAATGTTTTATCACAATTACATGCACCTTCTAAAAAACATTCATGTGATAAAATACATGTTTGGCATTTTAACAGTGCAACCCATTTTGTTCCATGACCCTCAAGATATTGCAGCATTTTATAAATTTGAGAGTACCTTTAACCGCTGCACCTTCGAGTTATCTTTTGGGTTATAAAGTTGTTTTAAACTAAGATATCCTTAATTTGTTTGGAATTGTGAATCCTATTGCGTGATCTCTAATTGAATCCCTTCTAATTGCGACAGGTGACGATAGGATGTCAAACATGTTTTGAAAACCTCACTTGCAAAACAGCATGCTACAACAAATACTTTTTGAGCATTTGAGCAATTCAGAATTACCTGCATACATGTATTATTGCAAGAGGACTAAAGTCTTGATCATACATGTAAAATATAATATTTTACAGCTTGGTTTCTTTTGTTGAAGTGTTAGACAGTTTAGTTTTCAATACATGCATGTACATGTATACCAGTAACTAACATTTTGTTTATGAATGTTGCATTTGCTGTTTTATCACAGATTTACATGTAGCAATTAGTTGACACATTTCTGAAAGCCTGACTATGGAGAGATGTAATCTAGGGTTTTCAGGAAGCTTTTTCTGTGAGCTTGAATGTAAAGTTTTAGATTATGCTTCCTTTGACAGAGACAGGGCTATTTTATTTTTTATGATGTCAAAGTGCCATTTTACAGACATTAATTATTACTTCCAAAGAACTTCTGTCATTTATTTGTTGTTTGTGGTTTCCTTAAAAGTACACATGCTTTTGATTTTCTTTATTTCACCTTCTCAGTCAATAACAATATATTATTTCTCATTATTAGTTGTTGGACACCCTCAGAATCAAGATAGTTCTGGGAATATTGAAAGTTGCATCTTAATTATGTTTCAGATATGTTTCAAATACATTCCTCAAATGACTAAATTTCCATTGATTAGGAGGGGAAAAAGGCTAGATCTGTCCTCGACAAGTTGTTGAAATTAATTTTACAAATTTTGTAAGGTTTTTTTACCAGTTTATTATGATATACATTTCTTTATGTACCTCTATGGAATTGTGCAAGTTCTTGCTTGTATTTTTCTTGTTTAGGTATCGTGCATTAGAGTACACAGCTTGTCATTTTTTTACTGGAAAACATTGTAAAATGCAAAGTTAATAGCAGTCAATGTTTTAAGCTTGATTCAAAAACTCATTAATAATTCATAAGCACATGACCCTATCAGAGACGTCAAATTGATCACGTGCATGAACCTTTATACCTGGTAAAACATGGTCATTCTGAAAAGCCAGGGAAGGGACTTGATTTCAGTCCCAGGGAAAAGTGGGGTTGAATGCCTAAACAATACAATTATCGCTGAATTTTTAATGAGAACGACTACCATGATCTTTATATAAAGATCACACGTAATCTTTATATAAAGATCTCAATCAATTACATTAAAAATTCATGTATAATGATAATCACACATTAACAACCAACATAACAGGCGTACAAATAGTTCACCCCGCATTCACAATATTTATTTCTTTTCCCTGGATAATATTTTACAATACAAAGATACACATGGTTTTACTTTGTTGCAAAATTAAACGTGCAGTTGTGAAACACTGACTTAGACATCTCTATATGAAATACTTCACTGGGCATTGGCATGTTACATAATTCTTCATCCCTAACTTCGTAATTTAAATCTAAGTCGGGAACATCCACTACATCCACTACATCACGAGGTGGCCCCAATAAATCGCTCACATTCCGTTCTTGCTCAACACTTTTCTTTTGGTATCGAAACAGTGCATTAGAACGGTGTCCAGTGCGCTTGTCAACCAAAGATTCAAAGACTCTGGTGTCATATTGACAATGTTCGTGTCCAAAGCTTGAACTTTATCGAGTTCCACGTGGAAGCCTGCTTCTTCCTTGCTTGGGTCTTTATTCTTTCTTGAAGCTTGCCACTCGGCAAAAATTTTCAACGACCATTTAGTTACATATCGTGTGGATCTAGGAACAGATTTTTCTAGAAATTTTCTTTCTTCCTCCTCACTTTTAGAATTTCTAAAAGCTCTTTTTGGAGGCATTACAAATGACCACGACTCTTCTAAGGAAATAATGAGGACTGAGGCAAAAAGCTTCGACTCAAAAAGCTCTCGACGAAAACAACAGAATTTTTGTCGATTGAAATGCACGCGTTTTCTCGGGTTTTTGAAGCCGCACAACAATTTGCATGCACGTGTTTTCTCGGGTTTTTGAAACAGTAGAAAAATTCGTGTGCAAGTGTTTTCTCGGGTTTTTGAAACAGTAGAAAAATTCGCAGGTAGGTGTTATCGCGGATTTTTGAAGCCATTCAAAACACTCGCAGCACGTGTTTTATCGGGTTTAAAAACACTCGGCTACGCCTCGTGTTTTTAAACCCGATAAAACACTGCTGCTCATGTTTTAAACAGTACAACATGCCTTAATGCATGTTTAAGCTTAAAGATTTTTACAAAGAAGCAGACGGAATTCATATCTGCGAGTTTTCTCTCAGCTGCTCTTTCACTTGTATCAACCCAAATGGGTTGTAGTTGATCCCAATGGAACACAACTGTGGGTACATGTAGAAATATAAAATTTTCACGAACATATCCTGTAACTTACTTAAAATACTGTGAGGTCACAATATCTCCTTTAGCTGGCTGTCATATTAATCTGTTGTGTGGAAGATCATCGTTTCACATCCTAATGGAAGGACTCAACCTAGCTTCCGCTAACTGTTTAATTTCCTTTTTAGTCAAAGACAGTTAATGTTGTTTGCATTGATTTGTTTTCACATCTATGCCAACTCTCCCAGATTATCCAGGAGTCTCTCATACAGACTGAATCTCCCACTCTGCCATACGAGTCACCAAATCTTGTGGATAAAACAAATAAAAATGCAGGAATTTTTGGGAAAATATTTTTGATAATTTTGATGAATTTTTAAGATTTAATAGGAAGATCTCTACTCTGAATAGCACTTTTTAAAGGCAAAATTGGCAATCTCCTGAATTTTTATTCATTTAGGTTGGCATACTGTACATGTGTATCTGTTTCAGGATACCCTCACTCATGTGCATGTAGATCTACATACATGTACAAGTTTGCCACTGAGTGTGCTAAATTGTCTTTAAGATATACTGTACACGTTAGAGTCACCAATGTTTTTTTTATTTTTTTATTTTAACAGAGCACCAGAGGTTATTCTTGGTCTGCCATTTTGTGAGGCAATTGATACATGGTCTCTGGGATGTGTAATTGCAGAGTTATTTCTGGGGTGGCCGCTGTACCCAGGCTCCTCAGAATATGACCAGGTAATGGAATATACAATGTAAGGTGTGTCGCACTGAAATATCTCCCAACTCTTGTTTTTGTGTAAGGTCACAGGCATTCAAGAAATTTAAGATACAGAGAAATCTGTTTTCTTTATCTGCAAGTTTTTTGCGTTGATACATTTTAACGTGTTTTCTGACAGGTTTTCGTAGTTGTGGTCTGTAATTGACAACTTTTGAAGTATAAAATTTTGTCAAAAATTTCTCTTCAAGATATTTACATTAATTTTTTATGCTATCTGAAATTAGCCAGAGAAGGAAGATTACCCACTTGCAGTACATGTAGTTTGGCAAATCTGTGCACAATAGGCCATGTTCGATATACCAAAATTCTAACATGGCTCTGAGGCTTTTGGGTCAAAATTTTTAATTTTTAAAGTTCCTTTTGTCTCTCAATTGGCAAAAGAGACTTGAGTACCAAGAAAACAACACCAACATAAAGTTTGTCCTGAAAGTCTCGGAGCCATGTTAGATTTATTGCTATATCAAACATGGCCTATTATATGCTTGTGAGTTCTGAGGTCTCTCAAGTTCACCTGAGTACTTGATCACTGTCACTTGACCACATGTCCACTTAATTTGTTTGTGTCTTGTACAATAAGGATTATTTATAACCATATCTGCATAATATTTGTACCACTGTGTACAGTGTCAAACACAGGCTACGTTTTGTGCCTGCAGGTTGTTAATAACTGTCGTACATACAGTAGATACCTAAAAATATGTTGCAAATGTTGAATACAAACTTGCAATGCTTAGCTAGTTGTATTTGTTCTGCAGATTCGCTACATTTCACAGACCCAGGGTTTGCCTGATGACCACCTCTTGGCAAATGGCTCCAAAAGTTCAAAATTTTTCAAAAAAGCTTTGAGTGCAACAACAGGATTGTTGGAATGGAAACTTAAGGTGAGGTCTGGTCGGTGATACTAGATATAAACGACTGATAGAAAACCACTTTTTCTGAGGTTGCATAGCCTCATTAATGGCTCAATTAGCATGTTTTGCCAATTGATTGATTGAGCGATACCAGACAATACCAAATGAATTAACTAATTTTGTCAATTGATATTAGTTGATTAATTGCTTTTCCAATCACTGATGTCCATCGATTGGACATTTCAGGTAAATTGTAAATTACTCCATAAGTCTTTTCACCTGCAAAAAAATCTTGCAACACGTGTACACATTTAGTTCAGCATGTGCAGTGAAGAATTATTTTCTTTGTCTCTGACAGACTGGCAGTGAACATGAAAGAGAAACCAAAATAAAGTCACAAGAAGCAAGAAAGTACATTTTCAACTCTTTGGATGAGATGGCTCAGGTGAACTTGTCAAGCAGCTTGGTTGGAACTGAACGTGTTGCAGAAAAGATTGACAGGTACATGTATAAGCCTAGTTTTTACCTTGTAATATTGCACACTTCTTATCTGTTAAAAAAGGTGCAGAATGTGTCATTAAGTGAGATTACTGAAAGGAGAAGAAAAGGCATTTTTGTTTGGAAACTTTAAAACTTTTGGTTATACAGTGTACATACATGCCCTGTAATTATACAAGTGACATCTTTATCTTAGATTGTCCCTCAAAATAGTTGTTCATCTCACAAATTTCATCGTCCTCCTTCCATTGATTTTTTGGGTAAACAGCTCAGTCTCATTTCCTTGCACAAGACTTGCTGAAACAAAATCAAACATTCAACGGTTACTTTAAACACTGGCAGATAAGCCACACTTGCAGATAAGCTGCACCCTGAGTGTGGTATCTCAAATTTCGGAAAAACGTTTTTGGGAAGAAATCCAAAATTTGGATAATAATTTAGAAGTGGAGTCAAGAGAGAGATTTTTTTTTTATGTACATTTCTTGAAGTATTGAAAACTCACTAAAACTGAAAACAGAGCTAGGATTCTTCAAATGAAATCCTTACCTATAATAATATTTTAGTTCTCCAGTAGTATGGACATGATGTCTACCAGCTTTGACATATATGGTTGCTCTTTCTCTGGTATTTTTCAACTGTTATTTATTAATTCCTGTCAGTTTTTCAATAGAATGTTATATACAGCAGTGCTTTCATTTATTCATTCGTGGCTTAGTACTTAGCCAGGCATATTTAAACGACAGCTCATTGCGATAAGGAAAAGAACAGCTTTGTGCTGGAATGGAGATTCTCTGCCACACAACATTTAGCAGCTCTAAAGTGGCAACCTTAATCTGGCCAAAACATTTTTTACTAAGGTTTAAGAGTGTTTAAAAGCACAAAATGTAGGCTGATCCATCCTTATGAACATGAACGGTTCATTTAGAAGCCACCAAACTTTTAAAAGTAATGATCAATGTGTACTTTGATATTATCAGTTTTATGAAATCTTATTAGTTTGATTTTAATACAAACTTATAAATTTTCAATCAAAAGTGTAAATTTATGGCATGTTGTCCAGATGTCTTCGCCTCGCAGATAAGTTGCGTGCCCAATTTTTTAAGGGAAATTTTGAGTAAATTGGTGTGGCTTATCCACTAGTGTTTACAGTACATTTAAATGTATAATGAATAATAAGATTTCTAGTCTGCATAACTGGTAGGATTCTCAAGCGAGTGATTTTTGGCAGCGGAATAAAAACACTCATGCGGCAAATCTGTCAGCTACCTGTGTGCAGATTAGCTCAGCCCTGTCTTTGCTGTTTGTTGATTTGTGGGGTCATTTTGCGAGTCTGTTTAACAAATTACTCAAAGGTAGTCACACATTTCTTTTTCTAAAGGTACGAGTTTACAGACTTGTTGAAGAAGACTCTCATTGTTGATCCAGACAAGAGGATCACTCCAGATGAAGCCCTCAGACATCCTTTTATCACTCTGGCTCGTTTGGTTGACTTTGCTCACTGCAATACGTAAGTGGACTTGGTTCATTCAACAATGGTAGCAAGACCATTATTAAGTGAAACGTTTGCTTGTACAGGAAAATTAATCGTAAATAGTGGACGATTGGAGTTTGGTCTGACTGTGCTGCATGCGTGTCAGTTTAATTTACATGTAGACAAATCTTTATCTATTGGCTTGTATGGATTTTGGTCTGGTAATATAATTAAAGAATGTTATGTTATCATGATTGTTTGTAACCAAATACAACAGCTTTTGATTTTGCCAAGCCAAAACAGTAACTTAGTCAAACATGCTCTTGAATTGAAATGTTCTTTTCCAGCTCTGGATGAGAGAACTCTGTGCTAGATTTAATGCAAAAAGGCTTCCTGGTAGAACAGTTAAAAATATTATGCTAATGTAATGTGTTCCTCGGCAGGTTTAATTTAGCAGTAAAGAGCATGCAAGTTTGCCGATTCAACAGAGGAGTAGCTGACCAATCATCAGCCCTTCCTGCTAGTTCTCTCTTTGGTCTTCCACGAGCTTCAACAAGCTCGTACGTTCATCTTCCAATGGTGCGAAGCGAAGCCATGGTCGGCCAGGATCATGTGACTGGCTTGCCACAACCCTCAGCAGAACAGTTCCCACCCCATGCTGGTCTGCCTGTGGCTCCCATTCAAGCTGTGGTATGTGAAAGTTTATATTTCTTTTAAGTTGTAATACTTGTCTTGTTTTGGTAAAATAGTTATGAAATGTGCTGTGTTTTGTTGGCAAACTGCACTATTTATTTTAACTTCAATTGTCTTTCCTTGTCCTGCAGTGAGAATTATGTTTGACCAACATAATTTTACAGTGCAGAATATTTTATGTTTTGATTATTTGTATTTATATCATGTAGTTTTTAATGTTAGTGCTATTGTCTTATTTCGCTTTTTATCGCCTACATTTTGTAACACTTAGTGCATAATTATATACATATTTTTATCGCTTTTCAAATATTAATTTTACTCAGATATACCAACATTTCAGTCACTTTTTTTAAATGTACGTGTAAAAATGATATCAGACAGATCGAAACATATTTTATCTCCTGTTTTTATCTTAAAATAATTTTACAGTACTGCTTTATTGCATGTCTCTCAAAACTTTGCCTGAATCTGTACACTTTATGCTTGTTGTCAAAACTGATGTGCTACTTCTTGTTTTTAGCCGCCCAGTCTTCAGCCATCCACTTCAGATTTCCTTGGCGCTCACTACATTCCCCAGCATCCAGTTCTTTGTCAGCCGGACAATTCCTCACCTCAAAAACATCTGTTTGCTCCTCAGACGGTACCCCAGCAGGTATTATGTTATCTGTTAGCTTATTGATCATGATTGTAAAGGTGCAGTGCCTCATGGTTAGTTTCTGGCTCATCTCTGGATCAAGCGGTCCGGGTTTGTGCCCTGGCCGGGGACATTGTGTTGTGTTCTTACACAAGATTCTCAACTCTGACAGTGCCTCTCTCCACCCAGGAGTATAAATGGGTACTGGCAAACTTAATGCTGGGGGTAACCCTGCGATGGACTAGCATTCTATCCAGGGGTGGGAGGGGGGGGGGGGTAGAAAATACTCCTAGTCGCTTCATGCTCGTATGCAGACTTAACCTTTTCCATGTATCGAGGACTGTGCCAAAGACTTCACAATCACCAAGATTCATGGAGACTCTGTTTCTCTTACATGTTTGCAGTGGCTTGCTAAATTATGCTAGAATTGCAACTCGAAAATCTCAACAAGCCGTGCTAGAATTTATTATATTATAGAAAAATATTAATATCATGCACTGTGCTGCGAGCATTTGGACAGATTTTTAGCCAATCCTTTCTCTGTCTATATTTTGGTGTTGATTTTAAGTTTGTATGTTTGTTTGTTTTTTATTATTATTTTAGCCCAGACCAGTAGTGGTGTCGATGGCCATCCCTCAAGCATCGCTCACACTACCAGCTTCTTCTGGTCTTTACGCTAAAGTGAGTTTTGCTGAGTGCAGTGAACCAAATTTGCACTCGTCTAAATTAATGTCCTGCGACTTCTTGACACCTTTCAGTTTCTTTTCCAATCACTCTTTAGAAGTTGACTAAAGAACAAATAACTAAGCTTGTTTTAAATTGCTAAAGTACGAGGAAACCAAGGTAACCAAATTGTTGTCCAACATGTTTTATTCATAAAAACATGATTGATCATCGGTTTTTTTTTTCAGTTTTGTTCATAATATTTTATTCAGTTGTCCATTTTCCGTCACTAGTAATTTGCTTTGTTTGTATTACGACGTTATTCTATTGGCTAAAAAAAGCCACGCCACTTTTCCAACCAATCAGAAGCAAAACCTAAACCTATTATGACCCGCTTGAACACTTTTTCCCGCGCTTTTTGACAGCTCCATGAATTTCATTTTTGATTGGTTCACTGGATGTTAGATGTGTTTCTTGTGACTGGACATGGACATAGCAGGGACGGCGGATCCGAGAGCGCTTTTGTCCCCCACATTTCAAGCAAAAAATACATAAACTAATAATTTTACCAATATCTCAAGACCCCTTACAAGTTAGTGCCTCTGCCGCTCGCCTTTCAAGACCGCCTAATTCAAAATACACTCCCCCATCCCTGCATAAGGGAGGGAAATCTGGCAAGGGCGTTTTCCATTCAACTAAAAATTCCGAAAATTTTGGAACGGGGAGAAGTGGTACAGTAATTTCCTGAGGAAGTCGTTAGAAAATCCCGAAATTTTGGAGAGAAAATCAAATGGAACGGAAATTCCCTGTAATAAATTTTCGAAAATTTGGCTATACCTGGCGAGGGTGTTCTCAGAGATTTCAGAAAAATGCCGTTTCATTCGCCAGTGGTAATTTCCGGAAATGCAATTCGGAAATTTTGGTCGAATCGGAAGCGCCCATTGAATAACATCGTTTTGTGCTTTAGAATTATTGATTTGTGTTTATCAGGGAATTATATTATGCCCAATTTTCGCTCAAATCTTAAAACTGTTTGCAGTTGAGTTTCCCACCGGGTAAAGATTTAATCTATTTAAAGCTCATTCAGTTTTTATGTATCGCTCATAGAGTGTTCCACTTCAAACATGGACCCCGAAGCGGTTTGGCTCAGATCCTGCTTTACAGGTAACTGTTTGTCAAAAACGTACCTTATATTTAATTCAACAATTACATAATCTGCAAAAATAATCAGATGTTAAAACTTCGGACGTTTTTTTGAGACACTTTTTACCTCAGTTCGGACAAATTTCAATAAAAAAATTCAGACGCTTTGTTGAAACACTTTAATTTACGCTTAGGAAACTCGAATTAGACTGAACAACATCTATGAAAATTATAGTTTTTCTGCAGCCTCGAGGTTTTACGAATATACTGACGAGAAAACAACGCCAATTTTATCAAGCCGTTACATGTATCAAGCAGTGCCAACTTGATTTCGCCCGGCTAAATGAAAAATAAGAGCTTTGGAGCTCCTTCAAAGTTTTATACTGTTTTAAATATTTCGGGCAACTAAAATGTCGGACGGTTTTATTTTTAGTCACTTTTTGTGCGAAATTAGAATCGTCTGAAATTTCTTGCAAGTAATGTAATGGAGTTGTAGAGGTGTTGCTTGGGCGTTGAAATAATCCTAAGGCTCTACATCATTTTGGAATCGTTTTAAATATATTTGAGAGGTGATTCGCACTGTTATGTTTTCAGAAAAAGATAAGATACATTTTTTCAGAATATACATAGTATGGTTAAAACTTTTCACACTTCTGGCCACAGAAAGAGTCATGAACTGGAGTTGTTTTCTCGGAAATTAATTTGTATCAAATCTTTTTTTGTTCCATCTTTTTTAGCTTCTACCTCACTGGACAGGAGCTGTTGGTTTGTCAACTGTTCAACCAATAATTCCTGAAAACTTGCAAGGAATGGATAACCCAAGGTATAAACATTCATCTACTCTTGTTTATTCCTCATCTCTACTTTCCCTATTTCTTCCCTTCCTTCCACGCCACCCCCTCTCCCTCAATTATCCCCCTCCCTCCTCTGTTCCTCTCCCCCTCTCTCCCTCCCTGTATTCTTTTTCCCCTCCTGTTCCCCCTCCGTCCCCCTCTCTTTCATCTCTTTCCCTCTCCAGGCTCCCACCACCCTCTCTCCTTTCCTTCTCCCTTTCGTCCTTCCCACTCTCCCTTCTTTCGATCCCCAATTCCCCCCCCCCCCCCCCCGCCTACATTTTGGCTCATTCGTTCGTCAGTGGCACCTGCCCCTTCCCAGTACATGATACTTGTTAGACTCCATTCCTGAAGGTAGCAACTGAACTTTGAGTCCAAGGGAGTTCTAATGAGTGACGACCACATTTTCTTTTTTAAGCCGACCAATGAATCCACCGCCAGTTGGTGCGTGGCGAGGGTCAGATGACAATGGTTATATCTCGGCAGAACCCAGCCCTGGCGTGTATCACATGGTGAGTCCATAACAAAAACGTTTACGCGGTCTCATGTATTTTATGGACATAGCGTTGGTAAGCTGAGTATGATGTGCCAAATGAATTTGTTTATATATCAATCACATGATAAAAGCTAGTGTTTAAAAGTTGTTTTAAATTAGTTAACATCGCATCCTTAGATCCATGATAAAGATGTCGTATTTTTTTTTCTTTTTCAAAGGAAAGTGATGGATTTGAACGCCCCGTGAGGTAGGTGTGGTCTTTTCAAGTTGCTTTTCGGTTAAAACGAATTAACTCAAGCGGATCTGTCTAGGGGAACTTATTCACTTATGCACTCGGTTAAAAACAGTACTCCACGGCGAAAATTAAAAATTCGTTCTTTGATTGTTGATGTTTTCCTTTGGTTGAGGTACATGTAATAAGTGACACTTGTTGTCCTTGTGTCATAAATTGTTCTATTCTTGTGTTCTGTTTCACAGCCACGTCATCTAAGCAGCCACGAGTGGTCCCGGTCCCGCGGGCTCCGTTGCTTTTTTCTGTCAATGCCCGTGGATGCCAGCAGCCGGTCGCCCCGCCCATCCGGTATGGACGTGGGCCTCACATTCCTACCGGCTTGTTACCTTGGCTACCTGTCAACCCAATACTTTGTTTTCAAGGCGCCCCCAGTGCCCCACGTACCAATGGGACTGTTCCAGTGGGCATGCACCTTTAAGGCGTACAGTGTCGTCCTCGGGGAGCGAGAGAAAGTACTGGTGAAAGGACATATTTATTTCGGGGGAGGTGGAAATCAAGTGTCAAGTCGCACTGGGTTTGTTCGCCAGGAGAGCGAGTCGTTCAAATGGGGCACCAGCGATAGAAACAAACTTCCTCTCCGATAGACAAATTCCAGATTCACGCTTCCTCCTCCTAGTCGTCATTACGGTTTCAAGTTCTTTCTAGCGATGAAAGGAACGCTAACGCGCTTGACACAAACAAGGACTGGTCGTCAATTCACACGACATCCGTAGAAGATGACGTGGACGATGATGACGTCGACGATTGACGAACCCGAGCAGTGTGACGGTCACGGAACACCGACGATCACTGTGGTGGATTCGGTGATGACCGAAGACGAAGATGACGAGGATTGTATAGTGACTCGTCCGTGTTTCTCTTGGGAGCGCGAGGTCCTGGATTAAACGAGTCCAGGAACATGTCCACGGGGGTAATGCTGGGATTTGCCAGCGGTGTCCCTCACCGGACGAGGATGGGTGTCTTCTTAACTACAACGTACGGAGAAACTCTCAAGACTTTCGGCACCCCAGTGGACTTTGCGGGGTAACTTTAATGATCAGCGCAGTGCTAAAGACAGTGCAATGATTTATTGTTCTGACACACACAGGGGGGGGAGGGGAAAGCGCCTGATGAGAAGGGAGAAGATGACTGAAGTGACGAACAACTATGGTCCGCTGCCCAGGTCAACAAAATTCAAATAATCTATGGTTGCCAGCTCAGCAGTCGGGGTGGCCTAGCTAAACCACTTTCATAAGCGATCAAATGCAACCTGCTCGGTTGCGTTCTAGCCCTTCATCCCTGTGATGCCCGCCGATCACCTCACCGCCAGTCCATCTAGGCATCTCGCCCCAGTTCCTTGGGGATCATTCCGCATTAGCAGTTCAACACGTTGGGCCGACGTACATTTCTCCGACACTACCCATACCCCCCTTCGCAAACTCTGCTCGTGTCTGGCAATGAACCGCGTTGCTGCGGAAACGGTTCATTTCACGAGGGGAACTCCTTGGTGATCTTGCCTCCCACGCACACGCAGTAGGTTTCACAACCGCTGTACACGGGAGTTGCAAGAATATCAACGGCAGGCCCAAGTACTCGGGTCCACGTGCCGTAACTCTTACGTGACGTCAACAGGCGGCGCATGGACCATCGTTTGTGAACCCAGGCCTCCCTCAAAGGCAGGTTTTCTTTCTCACGGAAGCTGTCCGGCCGCCAGTGCAGCCTGGCCTCTCGTTGCAGGCATGGGTTACCAAGCACCTCCGTCGTTTGGTAAATCAGCGGTAATCCAGGCCTTCCGGAGGGTGGCTGCCGTAAAAACGTTAAATTGTTTTACCAAGCGGTTCGTAGAACCCGTATGGCAGGTACAGTTTAAGTCCGACAATAGCAGCGATCTCTGTTATCCGTAATTTCACATTATTTTTTTTTAGAAAGTAGTGTATTTGGATGGGGACGTTGAAAATTAGTCCGTGTGTTTGAAGGGGAACAAATTTTTTATTGTAAAAAGCAGAAAAAATGCGTGAATGAGATAAACAAACAAAAAATGTTCTTATAAGTGCGATTGTGACGTGATTGAAGGCAAGTAATGCGCTTTGCGATTCAGATTAGAGTGAAGTGATTGAACAGTTTTAAGATTTTCGTGTGAATTTTCAACGAGCATAGGAACTGTGAATTCGTAAGTATAGGAATGCAGAGAACTCATTATTTGCAGATAATTAAATCTTAATTTATCAACGTAAACTCGATTTGCGAATGTAGCTTAAAAGTTTAGAGTCCCACGGGAGGATGTGGTGGGGGGGGGGGGGGAAGTCATGTTCATTAAATTGTAATAACAAAGAGGTGAGGTATCGTCTTTAGAAAATTCTATCAAACTCGGGTCCGTGCTTGTAGCTGTTAGATTGCGAGGTTTTAATTGTATATTAATATTTTAAATGACGTGATATTTAGCAAGTAACATATTTATATTA
>JAHPZR010051494.1:0-25000 GCA_019787425.1 Platygyra sinensis | reverse complement strand
TACTTCTAAACCTGACTCAGGCGAGACCAAAAGAACTTAAGCTAGTCACAAAAAGGTGAGAAACTTAAGCGGTGTGGCCCTTTATTTCGTTCGTTTATATTACCCATTCAAAAGCAACCTCGCACCGACCAACAAGCAGTGTTTAATTTCATTAAATTAATTCGCATTTTTGGTAGCAATTTTGTCACTCCAGCTGGGTTTCCTCTATATATTTTCGCACTAAATCCATGTGTGGTTAAAAATTGTTTAGGTCTGTGATTGTCGCAGTATGTTTACAGCAACAAAAGTTTCCATCACCGTGATGTTCTTGCTAATAACCGCTTGTAACACTGGTAAGTAGCTATATACTCATTAACCCTTTACATGTAATGCTAATAGTGACTTATAGATTTTACTCTGTCTAACGCCAGACGATTTTACTCGTCAAAGGGAGGCCCCTTGGGCACTAAAGGGTTAAAACACTATCTCCTTTAACCCTTTAATGCCCAATAGTGACTTATAGATTTTACTCTGTCTAACGCCAGAAGATTTTACTCTGTCTAACGCCAGACGATTTTACTCGTCAAAGGGAGGCCCCTTGGGCATTAAAGGGTTAATTTCCTTTTCTTTGCCTTTGAATAAGCGGAAGCTAAATAACTCGCTTTGGTGCCTGCGAATTTATAACACATATATCTCTTAGCTATATATAGCGGGATATATAGGCAGCATTTCAGTTGCACTGTTTTCTGTAATTTTCGTCTCTGATACCAAAATTGCGTGAAAAAAGATTTGGTTTGATTTAATTTATACATATCAGGGTATTTATCTATTTTTTCATACAGTTGAGATGGGTATGCGAAGAAAATGCAACGTTCATTGCAAACCAGGTTCCCGTTTCCTAGAAAGACCCGGTAACTTAACGGGCCCGAAATCAGATTTTGAAATCAAAATCTCGAGAAAAGTAGGGCACGTGTGTTCTGAACTCTAAAAAAGTCCATTTTGTTTCTTTAGCTAATAACTTTACTGTATAAATTTCAAAACTTTTGAAACTCCTATCTGGAATGGAAAACAAAACAGCCTAGTGGGCCCGGTAATTACCGGGAGCTTCGAGAAACGGGCCTCAGGAGCAAGGGTAGAGTTATGGAATGTCGACGTGTCAACGTTGTTTAAGAAAGTTGTAGACTTTCATGTGATTGTCCATGTATTCAACATGGGAGCGAAAAGCACAACATATCTTATTTTTATTTAATACTTATTGCCTTGCATTCCCGCATATCGTTTATTGTACCAAGGAATATGTTTTAATGATAAAATGGCTTTAGTACATTGGCCACAACTAAGTCACTTTTATCGTTCTACGATTTCCTTTTATTAGCAAACAGCCCATGCAGCACCGTTACCAGCCTTTTTGATAACATCATACCATAACAACATGGTGCCTGTAAAGAAGTCGGCGAATATTTGAAGGGGTTCTCTTTGTTCGTTATTTATTCGGTTTTTTCCCACCAAATATACCCAAATACCTGGTGACATAAGAAAGCGAACAATGCATGAACTTCATATGGGCTTAAGATGGTGACTGTTTGCGGACAACGTTTGTGTTATGATAATAAAAACCGATCAATGGCCCACGCACCATCAATCCAGCATCCGGCTGTGCTATAGTTGTGTTTTAGATAAATTTGAAATAGCAGACTACTTCACCTTTTAGGTGCTGAAGTAAGCCTCTCGTTCAGAAGAATCACTGCACAGCAGTTTCGAACCGTAAGGATCAAATGCAACGTCACTGGAGAGACCTTCCTTGCCTGGGAAACGCCCTCCAGAGAAGCGAGTCTTGGACAACCAGCTATCGAGAGCAGAAATATTACACTGGAGCAGAGCTCTGGACGAAGAAGCGTCGAAAGGACTGGAAACGACTACATTTTGATAATTCAAGACGTGCTAGTCAGAGATGGTGGAAAATACAACTGCAAAGGATCTAGACAATCAGCGAGCTTCACTCTTCACGTCGATTGTAAGTGGAAGATTAATAATCTGAGCCATCGCATCGATATCAATAGATGGACGCGGCCTACTAAACAGTTAGATTATGAGCTCGAGATTTATAGTTCTAGTAGAATTCTTACTAAACTTCTTTCAAATAGTGGTTTTCAATTATTATTCTTCACATCAAAGGAATTGGCTCTTCCAAATTAAATATCTTTGCCTACAGGAGGGGAAAACAATCGAAACGTGTTTTCAAAGTGATTCCTGGTACATTGGATCCAATAGACCACTTTCGATATATTAAAATTCGGCTTGATAGCGAGGCTTAGAGGACACAAACAAAGGAAATGAATAAACATGGTCATTCAATTTCGTTTGTTTGTGTCCTCGCTGCCATGCTGAATTTTAATATATCGAAAGTTGTCTATTACAGAGGAACCTCCAGTTATGACGACATCCTCGTTATAGCGAACGTAATTTGCCATTTCGTCCTTTGGCCAATCGTTATATCGAGATTGCACTTTAAGGTACATGTATTTGTCATTTGTTTCAGTTACAAGTCATGGTGTGAAGACACTACAACGGCTTAAGCTTGGCGAGAGTGGAGTGATTGAACTGGGGATATCCGCTTACCCTCCGCTGGAATACGAATGGCGAAAAGGTGATCAGCTCATGAATTTCTCCATGGAAGGAAAGTCTATTGATCTCTACAGTGGCTCTGTGACAATTACTAGGGTGGAGAGAGGCGACCAAGGAAACTACACGTGCAGAGTGGTCTGGAAAGAGGGAAGACCTATAGAAACAGAGGACACTGTCGCAATTCAAGTTCTTGTTGTTGGTAAGTGTAGGCAGACTTTCTCAAGTTAGCTTAAGTGAGATTGCACTGGAAGGAGACTTTCAGCCGCTCCCATCCCCCATCCCCCGATTTTTCAGGTTTGTCAGTAAAGCAGAGAGTGCATAAATCCATCCGTCAGCCAAGATGACAAAGGATATTTCTAATACAGGTTATAGCTTATTTTAACGTCCAAAAAATTTACTAACAATGAATGTACCGTTTCTCCCCAAAGATATCCGAGGTTCATTTGAAGATGGCATATGGACGCTATTTTGGGACGGGTGTTGCTTCCAAATTATTCCAAATTGATCTGTATTTAACTTAATTTCCAGGAGCGAATGATGTTCAAGTTTCATGAATTACTTCTGAACGAATGTTACAAAACGTCCTTGAAAAGCGTTATTGATTTTGTTTTATTGATTTAGACGTAGAACGAGGAAACGGAAGCTTCACCTGCAGCAAAAAAAGCTTCAGTGAATATTCCAGGTTCACAACCTTAGTTTTAAATCTAGTATTGTTAAATTCTAGGGACTGAATTAAACGATACATCTAGAATAACATATAATACTGTGTATCCTAAAGTTACTTACTAAACTGATTAATTTAAACCCTCACCTATAAATAAAATTCTTCTTTTTGAAAGAGTTCTTGTATCTGTTTCGGTAATATGACCAGTAATTACTGAATCGAGCGCTTTACTCATCAAAAATAAAAATGACATCTATGCCGGGTTGCAAATAACACAAAATGACGAACTGTTAAACGCGTAGCAACAGTGGTGAATTCGTTTGGAAGGGGAAATTTGCTGGGGCAATGCAAACCCAGGGGCGAATCTAGGGTGAGGGTGCAGGAGGTGCGCACCACCCCCTGAGATGAAGCCTTCTTCTTCGTATTCGCTTTTAAAATTTGTTTACCTCTCCGGTCAGTGACGTCATTCCTTAGAGGTGCACCCCCTCCCCTAAGAAAAATCCTGGATCCGCCCCTGAAACCTTGGTGGTCAGTTCTGGTGGCAAGAAAGGGTCTTGGACGAAAGACTTTGCTTACTGAGACAGTAACTGTAGTTACGCTAGACAGTGTCTATAAACAGGAACTTTCAAGATTGAGCTGTTTTGAGTTAGTTTTTGTGTTGGTTCTTTGTTTAGAAGGCATTGACGTATCGAACTTGGAGCTTCGAAGCCTTGGTGGCAGCGACTTGTTGCCGTCCTAGACTTATACAAAGCCGATGCAGATTACAGCTTGAGTTTCTCAA
Source organism: Platygyra sinensis (assembly GCA_019787425.1). Taxonomy (NCBI): domain Eukaryota; kingdom Metazoa; phylum Cnidaria; class Anthozoa; order Scleractinia; family Merulinidae; genus Platygyra; species Platygyra sinensis. Next base: position 20,951 of record JAHPZR010051494.1, on the reverse strand, counting down.
GGCATTGGCCAACATTTTCACACCAACATCCGTTATTGGGTTGTTGGCCAGGGACAAAATCTTCAGGTTGATTTGCTGAGTAGGCAGTGCTTGCAGCAAACTCTTGACACCCTTGTCAGTTACTAGATTGTAGCCAAGATAGAGCTCTTGTAGGTTGCAAGACTTGTGTGCTAGAGCCTTTTCCACGAACATGATCCCATCGTCAGTGATTTCATTGGAACTTGCGAACAAGACCCTTAGATTGCAATCTGCCGTACAAAGTGATTCGCAGAGGTCTTGCATGCCGAAGTCTAGAATTTTGTTCTTCTGAAGGTACAGTCGTGTGACGTTACAAACTGGACTACTGAGAGCTCTGCTCAGGTGAAAAACACCGTTGTGGGTTATTCCATTGGAACTCAAGTCCAAAGTGTGAATTCTGCTGCTTCCGCTGCAAAGGGCTTCACTGAAATATTCCACACCCAGATCGCCGATTCTGTTGTTGCCAAGATGGAGTTCCTCCAAATGGCACCAGTCGTTGAAGAGCACACACGCAAGGTATCTCGCGCCCTCGCTTGTTATGTCATTGCCTCTCAGCCCGAGAATCTTTATTCCAATAAAAGAATGGCCTGCGCTTATTTCCAGGAACGACAGCATAGCGTTATCTGTGATGCCTGAGCTTGTCAGATTGACTTGATCCAACTTGCAGGACTCCTCGCAAATGGAGGCGGCCACCTGACGGAAGCCGTCGTCTTCCATAGCATTACTCTCAAAGATGACCCTCTTTACATTGCCGGTAATGGCCTCTTTCAAGCAGTAAAGAATCGCTTGTGTTTCCACTGGGTCAGTACCAATCTCTGTGAAGACAATGGGCTTCGACGATATGGAAGAGGTTGCTTCTCTTGCAAAAGGATGGCCCAGTTTAGTTCCGTTCTCGAAAAGGCATCTGCAGAGAAAAACGATTGCTTGGTTATCGATCACTGGCTCGTGAACAAAGCTGTGCACTTTAATAGCTTCCGTTAAGTGCTGCATCAAACACACAAAAATGCCCTTGCCTGCCTTTCCATTTTTGCACAGTCCAGCCACGAATTGCAAAGTAGCGCAGTGATTCTCGTTAGCTTTTTCCAGGAAATCTCGCAAATCGCCCGTAGAGGAAGACTGAACAATTCTTCTAGCGGCAAGATATTCTTGGATTGAAAGGCAACGGAAGTAATATAGGTCCGTTTGTCTGAGTAGATTGCCTCGTAAGCGACATAAAAGGCCAGCTTCCTCGAGAAAGTCAACCTCGAATGCGCCAAGTTCAACATGGGAGAGATCCTCTTTTCTAAAGACATACATTTCGTTCATTATTCCTTCAAAAGCGAGACACGAAAGCTTTTCGAAGACTTCTAGAGAGTTCTTTGAGAAAGTAAAGTGATCTGATGAGAATGCCTTGAGTTCGCTTTGGTCGGATTCTGTGTTTGTTGCTGTTTCAATTGATCTCTCGAAGATTTCTGTTCTCGAGGAGGGTAGCTCGAGAGATTGGACTTCCGTTGACGTTCTCGTTGAGGCTACGAGGTCCAAGTACAAACAAAGTAGATGGCAGTTTTCAGGTAAACGGCAAAGAACTTGAAGATTTGGGTCGCTGGAAATGCGATTTCTCACTGTGGCGATAAGCTCTTCATTGTGCTGGAAAAACTCTTGGATATAAGTCTTGAGCTCCTCTGGCTTAAAGCAACCAAGCTCTACATAACGGTCAAATGACACCATCTCAACAATCTCCGATAGCAAGGGTGTTGGTCGCGAGGTGACAATAATAGTTGATCCTGGTAAAAGTTCTCCGGAAAGAAGCTTTAAGACGATCGAAGATACGGTCATCTTCTCTTCATTCACCCCCGCGCAGTCGTCGTGCTGTACGAGCGACGTCACAGTCCACTCATTGAGACCATCAAAAACAAGGAGGACCTCTTCTGGATTTGACGCAATCTGCCGGTACACAACGCCCCCCAGTCTCGCACAAAAAGCCGAGAGATTAAGAAAGTCTTGCAAAGTAATTAGATTATGGATAAAACTAAGCTCTTTGAAACTGAAAACGAAACACTAAATTAAGATTGTAAAATCCGCTTTCCACAGTATTGAATTTCTCCACAAGCTGCAATGTGAGCTCCGTTTTTCCAATTCCCGCTGCCCCGGTTACAAGAATTCTCTTCGGTGTCGCCGAGTCTCTACCCGGTTTTAACAAGTCCTCAAGCGAACTAACTGAGATCTTTTTAGTCCTGCTGTAAGTTCTGAATAATTCTTGCTTGTGTTTCTGTTTCTTAACTCCTCTGTATTTCAGTTTCTGTTGAGAAATGAATAAATTACAAGGGACACTGCACACTGTTGCATTACTAGACTTCATCAATGGAAGTCGGACTTTTGGCCTCTTTTTATCACGTATCGTTTCCCTTTGTTTTTCCAGGAACAATTCCTTCTCTATCAGCATCTTAGTGGACTCTGTCACGCTATTGTGCCGTAACAAAAGCGTGCAAAAATAATAGTCCGAGATTCGCTCGAAGGCGCTCGTTTCTTGCCAAGTGTAGACGAGTTCTGTCAAACTCAGAGCGCCGCAAAAAGTCGCAAAGGTCAACAAAGCTATATTAAAGATTGATGATTCGAAAGCTTGATCAGCGTGGCATATAACTGCAGTAGCGAACGAGATTGCGTCGAAGGGTAGTGGCGTCCATTGTTTGTGATATTCCGTCTCCGTGGGTAAGACAATTGAGTGCGCGAGGCAGTTGTAAACAACGAAGATCATGGCAGACACCAGCCTCAGGCCGAGTTGAAAAGAGTGAGCTTTAAACACAGCGGTCGAACCCTTCAACTCGGCTAGAATTTTGCCACGCTGTTTTGTCGTCCTAAGCTTGAGCCACGAATTAAATCGTTCGGAGACAAAGGACATGTAGACATAGACGACTGATAGATTCAATAACACGAAAATTACAAACATTCCCTGTGAAACGCCGGTGTATTTGTTTGTGTAGTCCTGGAAGAATTGAGATGTAAGGTCCTCTCGTTCGCTCACAGCGCTAGCGACACCTCCATCCCTTACTCCACAACGAAATGCTGAACTAAAATGATCTGGCTCCCGCTGCCACAAGATCGCCTGCAACGTGGGTATCACAAAGAGCGCGGCCGTCAATATACCGCGTTGAAATTTTCCTAGGCGAGTTAGGCTTGGCGACTCGAACGTCTCTGGCAGAGGAATCCTTAGATCCTTGAAAATCTCCATTTTGTCGACCAAGACCACTAGCTTGGCTGTCCATAGCTGCTCAATCGCTTTCGAACCGAGGACATTTCGTTATCGAAAGCCGAATCGAATGGATGATCAATCTGTTGGTGCCGATCCCCATAATACAGTACTGGCGTTGTATTAAAGACACCCGCGTAAATATTTATGCCCGATGACAGCAGGTGAAAACAGCTCTTATATGAAGTTTTTCACACCACCTGTTAAATGCTACTTTGATGTTGGCGAACAATAGCAATGTAATAACTTGATGCTCCGCAAATATTCACAAGTGATCGATCGCTTTGCCCTTGCGTGACTGATGACACGTCACTACCCTGGTATGACTGGTATGAAACCTACGTCCATCACGAGAAGTGCAAGAACAAAATACAGAATCCTTGCTTTCAAAATGGTTTCCTACTCGTTTGCCCCTCAAGAACGGCTGAAAAAAAAAGAGAGAAATCAATTCATTCATTTCAATCTGAAGCTTAGAAGGACTTAGGAGAGGAAACTGGGAAATAGGTTTACAAATATTCGTCACGCAAAAATTTTTGCGTGACTGTTTCTTTCGAAATTATTCTTTTGAAATTATTATTTTTTTGCACTTTGAAATGACTAAAAAAAGTGAATCACACAATCCGTCCCCGATTATGGCTCCTGACACGATAAAAAATTCGATATATCGTAGTGAACAAATATGGAACTGATATATTTTCGACTAGATATCGGAAAAGATCACATGACCACGTCGGGCTTTTTTCGGCATCGCGTCGTTAAGATTACAAAACACGGCGTTGTCATGGAATTATGGAAATGGCGGTCGCAAAACAGCCTGAAAGCAACGATCATATTTAATTTCCAAGAGAACGAATAGCTGTACTGCCAATCCAGATGAACCGGATAAAAAGTCAAACGTGATGTGGCCGCTTACGAGCGAAATAAGGATCCGAATGGGACAGTTACGGAGAGGTTTTGCCATATTACTTGTTTTGTTTGCGACGAAATTGGATGCAGCTAGTTCAAGCTCTTCTCTAAGTTTAGGCTCCGCTTCAAGCGTGTTGCCAAGCGTATCGTCGAGTACGCTGTCCACAAGAATCCAAAGTGTAACATCTAGCACAAATGGTGGTTTTTCGACAGCCCCATCATCAAAATACGGTAAGATTCATTATCCTTAAAGTTATGCTAAAGCCAACATAAGCTTAGATTCCTTGTACAAGTACAGGAGTGCTGTAAATCACATTTGCCTGTTCATATTTGTAGTTACTGTTTTAATATTTTATATCTAAGTTATGTCAGTGCTCCATTCGTGAAACATAAGCTTATGTCATTCTTTTATCGGTAGTCATCGCTTTCTAGGACGTGACATGTATAACTCGCGAATGAAAATTAGAACCACGTTGATTTCCAAATGTTATTTGCCAGAAAGCTATGACCTCCCATGCGGATATTTTTAATTGCAGTGCGTGGAACACCTTTGCCGAATAGATAGCTAATTTAAAACTTTCTAAATTCTACTTATAAAATCTCAATACTCGACAGTCCAGTCAAACGGATCACATGCCTTTCATTGCAGTAATAACTTGATTCTTTGTTCTGACCTTGTGTAATACTAGTTGAAATCTTATTTGTTTTAGATTTTTTTAGCCGCTTTGTAATTAAACCCTGAAATCATGAAATTTCATCAATCTGTGTAGCTTATAGCTGCAAAAGAGAAATTAAAACAACTTGAAAATCTGAATATCAGGTTTGTATTTTATAGCTTCTAAAGATAACTATTATGTTTAGCATTTTGAGCTGTACGTGAATTCAAATTCAAATTTCTTTGTTTTCTCAATGCAAGTCATTCAACCGCACAAGGTTTCAGTTCCAGACGATTCTGCAATTGCATATATAATGACCCTGATATACATAAGTACTAAAAGCACAGATTCTAGAAAGAGTTTGTCAACTTGTAAAATGAACTTCTGGAATACTGTTATATCAAAGTTGCTATGCCATATTGTTCTCATATTGTTTTCAACTTTTGAGAAACAATTGAAGACTAATTGCTGCAGTAGTCCTGAAGGATTTTCGATAAATGAAGTGATAATTGAGCATAAACATTTTTTGTTTCATGTTTTCTTTCTGAAGTGTGTCGGTTGTTCGAGCAAAGCCACTATACATGTACATGTAGTATCATATGTTCAATGTTAACTAATACTTCACCTTATAGAATACTTGTAAATTGAATTCTGAGACTAAAGTGGAAAATTGTTTAAGAGTAAGGTTTTTTTTTTAAATTATGCAAGGTGGGAAAAAACCCATGTCTGATTGCCTGTGGCAAGTAAATTTTACTCTGTGAGTAAGTGAAAAGAGGAGTTCAGTGGCCCAGTGGGCAAGTGATATTATTAACCTTGACAGTTGTCTTGTGAATCTGTCTGAATGAAAATGTTAGCTGGATGAATGATAATTTTTAGTCAGAAGCTATTTAGAAAATTAAGACTACAGGATTTTTTAACCATTGACTTGCAAACATGGACTAGTTAGAATTCATTCATCTTAGCATGCTCTGTTCACCTTTGTCCTCTGATTGCCATACTCGCAGCCACGTTGGCAAGTAATATTTAAGTGGGGGCAAGTGAAAACTGAAATTTACCGGCCCACTGGGCAAGTGGATTTCAAGGTTTTTCTCTGTCCTGTCATGATGTCATGATCAGTGTAAACTTCTCTGTATGATCCTGACACATGTCTAGTTGCTATAAAGTTTTGAACACAAGGAAGTGAAATATGATACACACATTTTTAAGAGCATTTCAGATAACTGACGTGTTTCATTGTAGTAGCTTTATGAAGGTCCCTTATGTACATATAGGACATTAACTTGAAGTACAGCTCCAGTGTTTTTTAATGTGTCGCAGTTATTGACATGGCAAATTCTGATGCAGTTTACATTCTTCACACATTGACCTGATTAGTCAAAATGCTATGTTTTTCAAGATATGTTCAGAACAGGGTTTTCAATAAGTTTTAGAATAGCTGTCTGAGCTGACTAAATTAGGCGGCAAGCTGATGAATTTTTTAATACTTTGAGTGAAAATACAGACAAAGTAGGCGGCGGTTAGAGGCAAATTCTGACAAGGTAGGCAGCAATTTTCGCCGGTTGCCGGCTTCTAATGAAAAAGCCATGATGGTTAAAAGTTTATATTGCCTCTTGCATGTTAAATCTAAATCACACATGTAAGGTGTAAAAGAAACCATGAGGCCATGTCTGTGAATTATGCTGTTACAACCCTGCCCTCCTGAGTCAGGTTATTTGAAAAACACTCTAGGCAATGTAGCAAATGTTTACCAGTGGTTCATGTTTTCTAAATCCTCTTCGTGATCTCAATTCTGCTCCAATGAGTTAAGTGCAATACACTGAGCATAACATTTGGGTTCTTCACTTGTTAATTATGATGACACATTGTACTAACAGTACATTACTGCAGTTATGTAGTATTAATATTAATAAATTTTATAAATTTTGCTCTGTAATTCTTTTTTATCTTGATCATGTAGTTGCTAGTTATGTCAATTTGTACATCAGGCCCGGGTTGTTCAAAGGATGGATAACGCTATCCACTGGATAAATCACTATCCAGCGGATAGCGTGGTTTGTTTTGTTAACACTTATCCACTGGATAGCGTTATCCAGCCTTTGAACAACCAGGCCCTGACTTGTACTTGCAATGAACTAAAGAAGGCAAAAATTTCATTTTTACAATTTGTTAAATTTTAATAATTAATAAGAACATTTGCCAATTCAGTCTGGACAGCTTAAAAAAATACTTTCTCAAATGAGTTCTGTATTACACTATGCAAGCATTTCTAGTCATGGATATTTAATTTGCATGTACAAAACCTGTGCATAAAAGGACACATACATGTATGCAGCGAACAAATGAAGCTAAAAGACCTAGACTCAAAATGTAAATACAAATTTAATGTCAAACACAGGGAGTGCTTGTTTCTTTTACAAGGATCTGGCTTGTATGTTGTGGTTTGAATTTTTTTTTTTTTGGTTTAATTTTTTTAAACCAGTTTAAATTTTTCAAGCTGGGTTGAAATTTTTCAAACCAGATAGAAATTTTCAAACCAGTTTATTTATTTTTTGTCAACTATCTATAAAAAAGTGAAAATAATTCTTCACATTCCTCTTCCTCACATTCCTCTATCCTATTCTCTCCTATTCTCGCTGAGTTCCTCCTGAGTTCTGCCAGCTACTCTACCCCTTCCCCAAAATATACTAATTAACAGCAGGTTTCACCTTTTTTTCTTTTTATCCCGTACTCACCAGGATTTGAACCACCAACCTCTGGATCTAATTACTAAGAAGGCGCAATACCAAATAAGTAGTTAGGTAGGCCTAATCACTAACCTGAGAGCTCAACCCAAACTACTAAGTCATATACAAAGTTCCCAGCCTAACATCAAAGCTAACCATTCTAATTAAGTGCTTAGGCCTAATCACTAACTTGAGTGCTTAACCCAAATTACTAAGACACAATTTGCTCATATCCTGCTCAAAATTGAAAATTAAACTGGTTTAAAATTTTTAACCCAGTTTGAAAAATATGAACCAGTTAAAAAAATTTAAACTGGTTTAACAAGAATTAAACCAAAAATAAATTCAAACCACAACATGTGCACTGTTCGTATACATACTTAATTACATAATATTTTACATAGAAGATTGACAATCAGATATTTGTCACAGGAGACCATCGTAGGGACTGCATGACATACATGTATATCAGGACTATCAGTAAGGGCCATAGCCTATAACACCTGTTATGGCTGAGAATGCCTTATTTTCCCTTAATGTTATGGATGAAATTGCCTTTTTTGTTGGTAGAATTTACCCACAAATTAACAAATTTACAATGGTTGTGGAGAACAAGGTGACTCGAACCTTAATAACAGCCCTGTAATATAATACAACTCTATTGACTGAGTCTTCTATATGACAGCACTGTACATGTAACTACGCATTTATGACTGCTACCTCCGTCTGTTATGATAAGGCATTCCAGATTAATTGAGTGGCTATAAAGCAGGATTTTTCAGTAACAGTAAACACAGTCAACAGTGTCTTAAACTGACATTTTTTTATTTTTAATTTCACAGCAATTAATGCCACTGTGCTTGCCCACCTGGCAAGTGATTCCACTCCAAGTTTGTCATCCGGCAGCAGCATTACAAAAACAGAGACTTCAACTTTGTCCGTTTCAGGAACAAGGACGTTCAATAGTCAAAGCACAACAGTTCCTTTAAATAGTTCTCAACATGTTGGTGCTAGTCAATCTAGCAGAAATGTTGTTTTGAGTACTGTTAGTTTAAAATATTCTATAAATACTTCAGCAGTGTCTTCCTCATCTCTTAACCTGAAAAGTTCAAGTGTCCAACAAGTGCAAACATCTGAAATTTCTCCTTCATTGCAACGGGGTAATACATCAGCGTCCATGCCATATCTGACCTCTGTTGTTTCTTCTGCAGTGAACCTATCAAATGTTGTTAGTGCTATGAGAACGTTGTTGTTGACACACTCATCATCTGCAATTATAGGACAATCAATTTTCAGTCAAAGCCAGTTGTCTCACACATTGACTGTTAATGGTTCTTCAACAGAATTGCACAGTTCATCAATAGCAGGATCATTGTCTTCTCAAAAGGCAAACTCTCTTATTGTTTCATCAAGTTCAGTTACCATGGCGATAAACAGAACATTGGCAACAAGTCCTTTAACTAGTAGCATGTTAACTAATGTGTCAAAAGTTGCCACTGAAACCTTTTCAACTCATGGAATGTCACTTACAAGCTTAGCAAGTACAACTTCAAAATCTTCTGCTGAAAGTAAACTTCTCATTGCAAGTGATTCTGCTGCATTGAAGTCAGTCACCATGTCTGATACTCCAGTCTTGATGAATTCCAGTGCTCAATCAGTAAATGCTACTGTTATGTCAACAACTGTCCCAACCATAAAGACAACAATAATTGCCTCACCTACTGATGATTCTACACGTCTATCAACCTCGCAAAGCAGTAGCTCTGTTGTGAATTTGACTCATCCATTCTCACCATTTGCAAGCTCTACAGGACTTGTCAGCCAAACAAGAGCTGTTGCTGATTCATCAGCTGTCTTGCCTTCAGACACTCCAAGTCTTAATGAAACAGTTTCTGCAGTGAAAACATCTGGCTCGTTGCCATCTGCTACTGCTTCCTCACAACCTTCAGTTGGTGTAGGAGTTGAATCCTCCATAACTACAGTTGTAGGTGAAAGTGTCATGGCCTCCCAAAATACTACAAGCCAATCAATATTAGCCACAGTGTCAAGTGCTGGAGTCTTGTCTTCCATAGCAACAGCCTCAGGGGAAGAATCAACCCCAGTGTCAAGTCCAGTAGCAGTGTCATCAAGTGAGCTGGTATCACCAGTGGCTTCTTCAAGCACAGTAACAGAAGGAATCATATCACCCACGCCAACATCTATGGGCAACAGCCCAAGCTCAGCACCATCTGTGGCGCCATCAAGATTGGTGTTCTCGCGACCAAGTCAATCAAGCTTGACTGGTAGATTCACTCTCACATCGCAAGCTGCAACATCATCCAGGTCATCTGTAGAAACAGTGACATCTGCAGTGGCATCTGTCACTTCAAACAAGACATCTACAGATGAAGGGTTCATAGTCACCTCTTATTCTACTCCTTGTTACATCTATTATGTGGTGGAAAAGACTGTTTTTCCTGTTGCAACTGCTAATCACAGTGCAGCTTTATCAACATCAACCACCCCTAAGATAACATTAGACATTGCAAGTGCTTCCAGAATGCAGTCAGGATTGCCTTCAGTGACATTAACACATACCATTGCCTCGACAACCCAAGCTAGTGAAACACAGAGCCAGGTGATTGGTTCATCTGTTGCACTAACATCCTCAACCGGCGTAGTGGGAGTCTCGGCAGACAGCAGCATGATCACACCCTCATCAACATTGAAACGCATGTCAAGTAAAGTTTCTGTTTTATCATCTGAAGCAGTCACAAAGGCTATGGTTACAGCCACAAGCAAAGTGGTCAGTACATTTCAAACAGGCGTACTCTCAACTAGAGTGCAATCTACACCATCACTGTCTGGTACATTAGCCATTCCTCGTGTCACCTCCTCAGTGCTGGAATTGCAGAGTAAATCCCTGACAAGCAAGGCTTCGACCTCAAGTACAATGACTTTGTCTGGTAGCTTCACTCCAATAGTTGCCACTGCTAGTGTTTCGGAGATGCAGAATGTGACCTCAACTTTAATAACTGCTACTTCATTGTCAATTATACAAGCCACCACTAAACACCAGAGTCTTCAATCATCTCCTAGAAGTTCTTTTGTCATGTCTAGAAGTTCAGCCGAGTCGACAGCATTTGTCCCCACTGTTGCCAAATCGCTTCCATCTCAAAGTGGCAGTTCTACTAGGGCTGTTAGCTCAGTCTCGCTAGTCATCTCCAGTAATAGCAGACCAGTAACCACACAATCCCCTGCTGGATCACTTTTGCCAACTATCATCCAAACCAGTGCTTCATCTATGACACCAACAATAACCTTTTCTGGAACTTCAAAAGAAAGTCATGTTGCATCAAGTCCATCACAATTTACAAATGTTTTGGAATCTTCCAATGTGTTAATGGTGAATAGTACAAGAATGTCTCTGGTGTCATCTGCTACAATGAGTGAAAATGTTCTCTCTTTAGCTTCCAACCAAACTTCAACAAACATCATTTCCTCTCCTTCTGTATTACGGAGCTCACTGGCAACAGTAAATCAAGACAGAAACTTTACAACAGTGTCTACACAACTTAGTTCGGGTGCTACTGATACTAGCAAAGCCAGCTCCTCAGTTAGAAGTGTTGTCCAGTCCAGTACTATGGCTCTAGAGGATTCGTCCGCTTCTGGTGTAGAGATGCTTTCATCCTCAAACATTCACACATTGACGAGTGCTAATGCAGTGATAGTAACACCATCAACAGAAGTATCTAGAGAAGGTGTTTTGAGTACTCAGGTTGTAAGCAGCCATGAAGCAGTGTCGTCAAGTTCACCATCAATTGCAGACAACAAAACTTCGTCGGTAGTGGCTGTAGTAAGCATGCCAATTAGCACCAATACCCAAGTTGCTGCGTTGAGTTCAAATTCACAGTCAGATAACAAAATGTCTGCCTCCAGCGCAAAGTCGTTCTCATCTTCTGGTATCCACATGCCATTTAGTGTTAGTACTAGCGTCCAAGAACCCCATTCGTCAGTGGTGCTGCCTTTGTCTGTAACACCTCAAACAAGTGTGATTGGTGTTCCAGCTAGCAGCAGTATTCACGTTGCTCTGTCAAGTTCATTTTCACGGGCAGACAGCAAATCGTCTCTTGTAGAACACCAAACGTCGTCTCCGTTTCCAATGGAGGCTTCGTCATCTGCAACATTACCTGGAAAAAAGCGCAGAAAGAAACGAGACGTTGGTGATACAACCAGCACAACTTTAGTTGCTAATTCGTCATCACGTTCTGTGCTAACAAGTTTATCAACAGGGACAGTGACCTCTGCAAGCCAAGGTTCCAGTGCTTTAATTGCACCATCTTCATCGATGGTCACTCAGACACTGCAAGTAAGCACTAGTGTGTTACAGTCAATTGGAAGAGGAAGTACCTATGGCCTTGTACCTACATCAGTGTTGAGCTCATCTGGGCCGTTGGAAAGTGTTTCAGGATCCCCCTCCTCCCGATCGGTATCAGCGAGCTTCAGTTCATCGAAGAAGACTACATCTTCAATGCCACAGGGAATTTCCAGTTCAACTGTTGTGCTTCCTTCAGGTTCAGTGAGCACCAGCTCTGCTTCAGGACCAGTGCTCACTGTTAATACAACGGGTGTTTCATCGGCATTTGTTAAGGTAACAGGGAGTGCAACAAGCAGTTTTCGTTCGTTACGATCGCAACAAGCTAACGTCACGAGAAGTCATACTGGTTCTGTTATACAAAGCCCATCATCAGCTACCTTACATGTGGGCCTAACGCCAAGTGGAACTCTTACGCAGTCTGATAGTGTGCTTGTGTCATCTTCAGGCAAGGAAAGCTCCTCATTACAAGCGTCGGAAGCTGTGAAAAGCACGACTGCCCATGCTAACTTGTCTGTTACAAATGTTGTGGATACATTGACACCATCACCAACTACTGTTGAGCTTAGCGCCAAGGTTACATCAACACCTTTATTATCACTTGGCATAGTGACGTCCTCAGTGGTGTTGGGTAACAGCACTTCAACTTTAGCTCAGTCAGTTGTAAGTGAGTCATCAAGGGTACAAAGCTTCTCTGTGGGTGTTGTAATCTCGTCTATAATTGTGGAAAATGGGACTTTACCTTCAGCATCTTCCTCGGACTTGGAACCATCCGTGTCTGCAGTGCTTGGAAATAGCACTTCAACTTTACCTCACGCAGTTACAAGTATGCCGTCAAGTGTAAAGAGCCCTTCTTCAGATGTAGTCGTGTCATCCACATTTGTCGATAATAGAACGTTACCTTCAACATCTTCCCAACATTCGATGCTGTCGTCTGCTATTTTGAGTGACAGTGCTTCAAGTTTGGCTCAATCTACCACAAGCATGAACCAGGCATCTACATTGATAGGAAGTCCAAGTGTAACCGCATCCACCTCAAGTGCTTTGCCAGATATGATTTCTTCGTTTGTGGTTGTCTTTCCTTCTCCATCTTCAGTCTCATCAAGTTTTATTCAGCCACCTGGTGAATCAAGCATAACTGTCCTTTCTTCATCTCCCCAGCAAACTAACATTAGAAGTGTTACTTCTTCATCAACCGTCAGTAGCCCTCCTTTAATAAGTATGTCTGTGGCGTCAACTTCTCTGCATGGTCCCAGTGAGATAGCAAGTTCACCTAGTCCTTCATCATCAGCCCCACTGTCAAGCCCAACCACTGATCAATCGAGTCAGGCAGTTTCAAGTTCAGTACTAACTCGACCATCATCCTCAGCCGCACAAAGCAGCGAGGTAAAACAGACTGTAGTCAGTTCATCTGTGCAAATCTCTTCAAGCTCTCGTGTTTATCGACCTCCTCTAGTGACCATCTCAAGTCTTGGAATCTGCTATGTTGTGTACACCACCAGGATTGTACAGCCCAGTTTGGTATCCACACCGCCGGTCAACATGTCTTCTACAGCTTCCGTTATCAGATCATCTACAGTTTCAGTCAACGTATCATCGACGGCTTCAGTTAACGTGAGCTCCACACGTGTATTGTCAGTTGCAACCCAGTCATTGAATACCACTGTCATTCAAGTGTCACCATCGGAATCACTTAATACCAGCTCAAGAGTTGTACAGCCTACCCTTGAGGTTAATGCCACACGGTCACAATTTTCCCAAGTTCTGTCTACTTCATTACAGGTAACTGTCACGGTAAAGCCAAGCGGGAGCTCGTCCAGTGTCATAATCAGCTCAACTACACCGGTGGTTAACTCGACCACCTCTCTTCCAGTTATGGCATCATCGATGCTTCTAGTCAGGTCAAGTCAAAGCTTAAGTGTTCAAAAGTCAGTTAGCAGCATTGCAGTCAGTGCAATACCCAGCGTGAAGGAGACATCTCTTTCTACGTCCGCTCATCTGCCTTCTACCCAAGTACCCACTAGTCAACTGATTTCGCCAACACCAACTGTTTCCAAAGAGGTGTCAAGTTCTGTGACTGTCCCTCCAACCCAACCACCAGATCCTTCTCTGTTAATAGAAGCAATCTTTAAGGTGCCTGCAGATACAGATATCCAGTCAGAGGAATTTATAACAGACCTGGAAAAAAGGCTCGCAGATGCTTATCGCTTTGCCGAGTTGTCTCGTAGAAGGAGGAAGAGAGAAACACCCGAGATCAATGCAACTGTAAGTGCAACAGTGTTTATCATTAATATTTTGGTTCCAAAAACACCACTGGTGTTTATGGTGTTTTGCCCTGTCAAAGCTCCTCAAGAATTTGTTTTCTGTTCTTGTATTAAGATTAAATCTGTTGCTACCGCACAGAGCAGCTTTTCTGCAAGGTCGAAGTCATACAATTTAAGATAATTCTGTTTTGAGCCAACTGCTTTCAAATTAAGTGAAACTTCTCAAGAACCACAAACACTTTCAGCTCCTGGTAACACATCTTGGAATGATACTGACTTCTCAGTACTCAAGCATAAGCCTTGGTATAAACTGTTGAAATCAAATGTAAGCTGCCGTTTACGAACAACACGAGTTTGTTTCGTTTGTTCATAACGTTTTCTCTTCTCCCAACAGATTGCCAGCATACAGCGTGTAAACAATGAAGGAGACGTCAATGTGACATATTTTATCACGAAAGATGGCCAACGCCTGCCAGCCTCCGAAGCGGCTCAAAACTATCAGAAGTTATCCAAGGCCCAGCTGGGATCGTTCGTCAATTTAGAAGTAAGTATGCCAATTTTGGAAATACCTCGTGTAATCTGCGGAAAATGCTATCTTCTTTTGAACAGACTGCAAAATTGGGAAATAGGTTTAATGTGCTGTTACTAAAACTAGTCGGTTGAAATGCGTGTTAAAATTTTGAACCCAATTTTTAATGAATATTTTTAGGTTGTCAGCTCACCAGAACCACTGGTTGTGCCAACAACCCCACCGCTTCCAGCATATGTACTGGCGTCCTTACTTATCCAGGACTCGGTCAGTAACAACGTCTCTGATGCAGCAAACAAGAAGAAGCTGGAAGACAACTTGGCTGCTTATTACAAGGAACAGAAGCAGCTGACAGCCACAGTAACAGCCAGTGTAAGTCTTGTCTGATCCTAGACCGCACCCTAATTCGTGATTAATCAGCCTAAAGCCTTTTGTACTGTCCTAAAGTCTTTCGACAACACAACAGGCACTGACAACCCAACCCAAAACAAACGCAACGCAACGCAACGCAACACAAGGCAATACAAATTGATCTGATCTTATCATCGTTTAGAAGCGTCGCCGTGTTTGTTTGTTTTTAATACTGATCAGTATCCATTGCGATTTTCAGATCAAGACAATCCTCCATGAACCGAATGAAATTGTCTACCTGGAATTTTACATCTCTGTTAGCGACCAGGCAGTGAATGCAAGCGATGTCGTGGAAACGTTTAAAGTTCCCAACGTCAACCTGCTCACCGCAAAGCTTGGATTTCAGGTAGAGTTCACATTTTGAAGTGCTGTGATTATATGTGGTATCACGGATACTTTCTTCACCCCAAGCACGTTGAGAGTGAATGCTGTCAGTTTTCTCTGCGTCTTGAGTGCTTGTTTCCGTGTAAACGGAATCTGCAAAAATGAATAGAGTGGTGGACCTGGAAACTTTCCGAGTTATCCCTCAGTTATGGAAAAAAGCAAAACCTGCGTGACTGGATTTTAACTTGATTTTCGTCTCGTTATTTTGACAGGTTTTAGTCCAGGTTTATATCCCAGACTCCCTAACGGCCTCGGAAGCTGATTACGTCATCATAGGGATCAGTGTGCCAGAAAATCAGGATCTAACGAACGCCGCATTCAGAAGCGACTTGGCGGACAAACTTGTCAAGTTGTACCAGAAAGCCAAAGGCCAGACAAATTCACGCAGGAAGAAAAGAAGCGGAAGTACTATTGTGACTGTAAGTGTAACGCCATTTTGTCCCCCGTAACGGCATGATGACTTGACGTCTTGCAGTCGCCTGATTTCAATTCTTTTTCGCCAGATTAAGGACATTGTCAAAAAAGCAAGCTCCAACCTATCGGAGGCTGACGTTACCTTCTTCGTGTATGAAGCAGGGAAAGTGGCGAATGCTAGTTATGTGGTATCGATTATGAATCGACTCAGTACCGGTGACATGACTACAGTTACCAGTCCTTACGCGGTAAGATTCACTCTATCGCCAACTAAGGTTCCGTGCCATACTCATCAATGGCTAAAGAACTACGTGTTTTTGAAAGAACCAAGGTTCTCTCAAGGCCAAGAAGTTAGAGTTGTTTTCAAACAATTAAGAGACAGAAGTAACACCACGGATGGCGTATCTTGAGAGTTTCTTTTGTAATCCTTTTTAATCCTCTTAACCATCGTTATTCTTTTTTTTTTCATTGTTACCTCTTTGATGTTTTGCTATCTTTGTAAGGAACTACTTTGGGATTTCGTTGAAATTCGGTGTAATTTTGCATGCCAAATGAAATTTTGTACACAAAAGTTAAGTCGATGCAGTTTCGATGCAGAAATGTAATTACGACTTTATATTTTAGTCCGAACTGTAAATCTAATCTAAGGCACCTATTTTACAGGTTCTTTCCGCGCCAAGACAAGCATTTTTGCCAACAGCTCCCACGGAATTGACGCCAACTGTTGCCGCGACACCGATCAAGTATTGGATTATTGCAGCGGTTATCGGTCCGATTATACTCGTCATCATTATTATATTGCTGATTTGTTGGCGATGGAAGAAAGGTGCTCCGAAATCTAAGGTTGAGCCAGACACCATCAGAATGTTGGAAACTAACAAGAGAAAGGTCAGCGCACAAACCTTCAACAAACGAGTGTTACAGTTAATACCAATAGGGTTAAAGTGACCAATCACTTTCAACAGAACAGACTTAAAACACCATCGACCTGACAAACACTATTCATATGACTCTGAGGATGACTTCCGCTCAGGTTGTCTTAACATCAGTCACCAACAACAGTTCTTTTCAGAGCTACGCTCACCCGGACGATCACATCGTACAAACCACTGATACTCCTCGGGCTTAAACCATTTACTAAGAAAAGTTATTGTTAGCATTTCTAAGGGTTCGGTGGATACAGATATCTAATTGTCCGACTGCAAAATCCTCGTGGTGTGGATGGACGGCGTTGTTCTTTGCGTGATCACTCCAAAAGAACTGGGATCTGGTGTTCCCGATTTGTCGAGCCTCGTTTCCAGGGTGTGACGCGACTCAATATGCCACCATTCTTTTGCAAACTTAACTGCTAGCTATAAAATCTCTTCGAAGATGACTTGTCATTACAGAGACGCTATGTTGACATCCAATTCAGGTCACCATGTTAACTCAACTTGCAGTCATTTTGCACAGACTTGTCCCCCAGCACCAAAAGAAGCATTTGTTTTAAAAATACTCGTTGAATAGGCCATTTCCGAATTACCTTTAGCCTCGTTGTCAAAGCGAGGCTTGAGGTCTATCCTTTCATATGAAAATGAGATTTCATTCACATGGAATGAAACTTATTTTCGTATGAATGGTTGTGTAACAAGCCTCGCTTTGATAGCGGGACCCTATTACAATATGTTTGTAGGAAGTTTTCATTTTTTTTTCTTGTTTTTAGCCGGTTCAAGGCTTTGACGTAGCTCGGTACTCTGAGGAAGGAGTGTCAGGCGTGAAGACAACAGCCTTCATGTCAAGTTTCCATCCTGCTGTTGATAATGATGTAGAAGCACCTGCCATACCAGTGAAGCGCGAGACATCACTGCGAAGGAAGGTTCAAAAAAGGCCAATACAGAAACCTCCCGTCAGAGAACAGAGGCAGTAAGTAGAGCACTTGAAATTACTTGTAGTGTCTGGGTAAAAGATATCCAAAAATATGAGTGAAGTTGTTACTTACCATGGGCGATTTCAAGTCGGTTTATTTGATAAGTTCCTCTGTTATCCGTCTCTGACAAAGAACACATTCGTAATCTGATTGGCCACAAAAGCGCTGTTTATCGACCAATTGTTTGCTATAAGCTTTGAAGAATAAACCCACGCAGAAGAATATCATTCCGGAAAGAACTTAGTGTATTTTCTAAGTGGTTGCACAGTTTTTTTCTCCGATATTATGTGATAGGTAAGCAAGAAAGATCTGAAGCTTGAAAATCTCAAGAAGACTGTGCACTCTTCGTTCAGCATTCATAGCTACGTAAAGGCTGCATCTTGCGGTTCTTAAATTGGATATTGCTTCAAACATATAGGATGTGTGACAGTGTTATATTCTGAAAAATAATTACTTAAGTAGTTATAGTTTCTTTTTCTTGTTTGCATTTTTCTTTTTTTTCTTTTTTCCTCGAAGATATTAGCTTTTAAGCTACACTTAAATTCGAGGTTAAATAAAGTTATGTTGTTGTTGTTGTTTAGTAACGTCAAATTCGCTTTTTTTTTCGTGCCAGGGAAAATCCCGCATACCATGAAGAAGAGGAAGAGGAAGGAGAAGAGGATGAAAGCGTGGCATCTGTCACGCCTCCGAGAAGTACAGAGGCGTTAACAAGGGAGAGAATTGCTGCAAAACCACCACCAGCCCCCAGGATGACTTTCGCCAAGGCTCAAAGACCTGCGGAGCCGTCTGAACTGGGCAGCGAAGAAGACAGTGAACTCTCCGAGGGCGAATCCGAGTCTGAACCCGAAAGTGTGCCACAACCCGAACAGGTAAAGGTTAGAAACGAAGTATCTCGGAGGCAAAAAAATAAAGGCAAAACACAAAACAACTGCGAAATAAAAATCTCAATCAGTTTAAGAAAATCAATGCGAGAGTGACTGCCGTGTCGCCTGATCTTAATGTATTAACCTCCGTCTTGTTTGTCTCTTTCAGACTAGACATTCAGCAGCTCAAGTGCCCACTGTTGCAGTTATGAGTGAGGCCAGTGGTCCCCCACGGTACCCGCCTGTGCGGTTCCGCTCATCGGTACATCCAGCACCAACCCTGCCCCCCTTAAATGCGAAGCACACATCTCTCGTCGGAGTGAAAGTAGAGGTAAAAACTTATTCTGTTGAAATCCCTGCACTGTAACACGAAATGATACTTTCTCAACCTCATGGTCGTCTTGAGAATTTGGTTTATCTTACTAGATGACAGTTATTTCTTTTCTCATAGCCTTTATGCTTAGCAGTGTCTTGATGTTTTAAAGGGAGTTTTTACAAGAAATAGAAAATATGTACCGTGTTTCTATCGAGTTATACAAACACGAGTGGAAGTTTAGGAGAACGAGAAATGCTGTGGGAACACGAGCCCCCGTGGGGGGGGGGGGGTACTCCCTTATAAGAGCTTAATGGGGACGTGCGGCCAGCCAGGGTATGTTTTTCGGGATTTTTGTCTTAAACAGGGTATCGAATTTGTCATGTTTTGTCTTAATCAGGGTATCGATTTATCAATTTTTGTCTTAAATGGGATATCTTTTCTTGGACGATAAACAACAAAATTTTTACTTGTAAGCTCTTGTAAATTAATATTGACTTCCGTTGAATTTGGCATTGATACCAGGCACAGTAAATTTCCATTGATTACACAACAAGAAAGGCACACAATTTGTAACCGCAACTTTTAATCTATGTCTTAAACAGGGTATCAAAAATCGGAATTCTGTCTTAAACAGGGTAGGAAAATCAGCGATATTTGTCTTAAACAGGGTCAGGGTATGAGGGGCCAGGCCGCACCTCCCCACCCAAGAATATATCGAGTACCCCCCCCCCCCCCCCGGGCACGAGCCGCAGGCGAGTGTTTCCACAGCTTTTTCGAGTTCTCCCAAACTTTCACGAGTGTTTGTATAACTCGATAGAAACACGACGTACATGTTTTCTATTTCTTTTAGGAAACACCACGGCGAGGAAAAGGAAAACAACTTGTTAACTTTGGATATCAAAATGTAAATTCTCTTTGCTCGCGCCATCACTACATCAACAGTGCGCGCTAGTTCTGTGTCTCCATCGAGTTATACAAACACGATTTGTAACCAATCAACGCGCGTGCTTTCTTAGGATTGTTTTCTAAATTGATCTTGACAGTTAATATTACGAGCTCCAAAGACGTTCCTACAAAGGGCTCCGACCGTATAATTTTAAGGAAAATCTCTCTAGACATAGATACAGGCTTAGACAAATTATTGTACTTTGTCAGTACACTTAGCTATGCAACGGTGCGTCCCATAGACCTACAGTACGTACCAGATAGTTTACACGCGCGCCGAGAAAACAAAATAGCGATGTTTGTACAATTGGTTATAAATATTTAACTAATTTACTTAGGAATATATCACTACTATAAAATATTTAAGAATGTGTAGTTTTTGCTTATTTACCATTTCATTCGCAGCCACCTTCTGAAGATGACTCGACGCGAGGTCGGAGAAAAGGCAAATCTACAAAGAGAGAGTTGGAGCACAGAGCGGACCTTGAACGACAGAAGAACAAACAGCGATTGCGTGACAGAAAGCGCAATGCTTCTCGCAGCCCGGGCCGTGCTGTTCCAGCAGAAAGGAAAGCCTGGAACAGAGCTCAGTACGATTTTGATGATGTTCTCGAAGATGACGATGCTGAGCGAGTGATCACGTGAGTGATTTATTTCATTAGAGCAGATTTCTTTTGAGTGCCTTAGCTTAGTAAGCTTGCTGTGTTTTTACTCTTGGTCATGATGGTTTTAATCAGGAAAAGGGCCAGAAACAGTTTCTTCTCTACTAACAATTTGCAGATCTATTATTTTAGGATATTGTTGTGTATTAAACTAAATATTTTCGTTTGTAGAGGAAGGAAGCGAAAGCCCCGAAGGAGGCGCCCTCCAAGCAGCTCCGTGGCTACAGAC
Organism: Platygyra sinensis; assembly: GCA_019787425.1. Taxonomy (NCBI): domain Eukaryota; kingdom Metazoa; phylum Cnidaria; class Anthozoa; order Scleractinia; family Merulinidae; genus Platygyra; species Platygyra sinensis. The sequence goes on along the minus strand of JAHPZR010051494.1, from coordinate 145 downwards.
GAAGAAAGAGTGCCGCACCTCAAGAGCTATCGTAAACTCAAGAGTCCAAAAACGACATCTTCAATTAGCACACGGGTAGGAACTGCCATCATTTCCATTTATTCAGTGAACAAATTGTCTGATTCCAGAGTAATCCCTGTTTCCC